>JAHHUM010002482.1:0-95613 GCA_036173005.1 Crenichthys baileyi
AGTCCGGGCCTCAGCCACCTCTACTTATTTATGAGCCATTTCACACAGTGCTGCTCCCATTAGAGACCCTGCCTTAGCCCACCCTTACATGGCATTTTCGTCACATTTAACACACAGAACACATCATCAGGTCCAGGCAGACATAACTGGGTGGTGCCTTGAGTTGAGGTTGAAAGGATCATTACAATCATCACACTGATGCCGTCACAGGTAGAGCCTAAAGATGCATCAAATGATTTGAGGAAGGTAAACATGCAAAACAAATGCGTTGTGGACAAGGTACATCCTGCAGATAACATCTAGGGAACCAGTCGCTTCCTTTTTGCTCATTGTTCATTATAATGTTTAGTCTTTTGAAATGTTTAATGAACATCAACTTGACCATACTCATTGCAGCTTTGAAAGACACAAATAAATTCAAAATCTACACATTCGACCCAGTCTGTTGACTAGTACATAAAAGCATACAACATTTTAATGAGAAACTCTGGAAATGCTTGACTGGAAACAGGATTAGTCTGCAGACTCTGTGATGGTAAAATTCAAACACAACAACCAAACAGTAAAGAGTAGCTAAGAAAACCCTTACCAACCTGTGACTGTGACAAAGATGGAGCGTTCCTCGCTAAGCAGGGGGTTGATCAGTCTGCAGTTGAAGGAGCTGTTGGGCTCCAGCATGACAGTTAGCACACTGGTCATGGTGAACAACCCTTGCTCATTGGCCACCACTGAAGTTGTGATATTGTCTGTCAGGTTTTGCCCGCTCCCATCCTGCCATATGACATTGGCCTTAGGATACCCACCATATGCCACACAGGTCAGGGCCAACTCGTCCCCAGGCCGCAGGTTGGATTCAGGCTCCAACGTAACCTCAGGCTTGGAGTAAGGAGCTGTAGAAGAGAAGAGAATAGGAAAGAGTAAGCAGGCATTCGGGTTGATGCACTATTGAGATATGGTGAGCAGGACCAGCTGGCAGGTTGATTTAAGGCAAAAACACATCGAGACCACGGCGGTGTGTCATGTACATTATTTCTTGCAATCAACAGACATTGGATATGTCATGGCTAAATGCACCAAGACAGAACAGGTGACTTTACTTCACCTATAGGTAGTTACTTCGGGAGGGATAATGATTCAGAAGGCTACGATGCGCTTATAAATCAATTACTGATCCAAGATCTAATACTTCACAGTACCTTCATCTACATTTTTCTTAGGGATCTGTCATTCCTCTGCTGCATTCTTTTATTGCTCATATATATATATGAAGCCGAGTTAGTCTCATTCAGTGTTTTTGCACACAAGACACTAGCTGCCACGCATCAAAAAAATGCTTAGTTATGGTCACATAAGATTCTGTGGTCATGGCTGCTTGTAGTGATCTTGAATTAATCAATCACTCAAGCTTTATTTATAGAGCGCTTTACTCACTCAAAGTGACCAAAGTGCTGCACAGGTATATAAAAAAAGAAATAAAAACATAAAACTAATAGAATAGGATGAACCAAATCTGCACAACCCATGTAAGGACTTCTTAGTCCTCAAAGCAGGCTGTCGGAGGTTCGAATCCCAAGTCGTTGATGTTTACCGCATGTTTTTTCCTCCTGCCTCCACCCTATTTCCAGTCAAAAAATAAAGGCCACTAGTGCCTAAAAAAATAAAATAAAAGTTAAGAAAATAGACTGAACTGACACTAAAATTAAAATCCAAGTTACAAGGAGATCTAAAATACAGTATTTCAGGGTGTTGGCTATTCTTACAGTGAGTGGTTGTTACAAAGTTTGGGAGCTGCAACAGAGAAAGCTCTGTCTCCCCGGCTTACAAGACAAGTCCTTGGTACATCAAAAAGCAGCAGGTTACCTGACCTCAGAGTTCTAGGAACATGCTACAACAAGGAGGTGCATTTAAACATTTAAAAACCAAAAGTAAAATCTTAAAAACAATCCTAAAATATACAGGTAGCCAGGACAATATGGGGGTTTTATGCTAACGTCACCTTTTACTGGTCAACAGAGGGGCAACAGTGATTTGGACCAGCTGCGGAGGACGAAGAAGAGAGTTTTCCATCCCACTATACAAAAGAGCGAATCACTCTTTCAAGGACACTATGAGGTAGACAGGGCTAGATTTTTTAGGGATCAACCTCAGATGTTAAAAGCTATACTAGACTACTGCACTCACCTGTTTATCAAATCTTAAAGCGTTATCAAAAAATACCCCATCATTTCGTGCAGCAGTATGACTAAAAGAATTTAAACGACCAGTTGCACTAATGCACTGTGTTAACAAGCCAATTTACAATCACCTCAGTCTTATTTCCATTCAAGTAAATGAGTTGAAGCCTCATCTAAGTTTTGTGATATTGTATCCAAAAAGCAATTCATTATGCACAAGCCCTAGTTCCAAACGACCTTTATAGAGGAAAACTCTGCGATCACTTGCTCAGTGGTCCTCTGGTTGACGGTGGCAAATAATGACCAGCTTTTTTTCTTCCGTCCATGGTTGAAAACATCTAATATGGTTTCTCCTATATGTTTCATCTGAAAATATTTAATTTTAGTTTTATTTCGTCTGCATACAGTGTGGCTCTCGTCCAAGTCATCTTGCCTTAAGTGCCATATGTACTGGATGTGTTTCTTGCTCAGCCACTTCCTCGTGTCTCCGTTATGTGTTCACCATAAACGTTCTGGTCGAAGCACTGACACGCTTCTGAGTTCCGACTTTTGTATTATTTAAATTTAGGTTATACATTAACATTGAGACAATCCAGTGACATTTGTAAATAGATTACCAATCGGCAATGTCCACACCGCAATGCATTGAGATAAAGATTTTATCCCCCACCACTATTATAATTTTAGGCACATCAATTAATGTTGACCCTGTCAAGTTCCTCTTCCCACCTCCTTTGGATCTGTTTCAATTTTGAAAGCTTATTTTGTGGGACAGGATTGGATTGATTGATAATTTGCCAGAGGCAGCTTAGAAAAGGGCTCTTCTTTGCAGCTTTGTGATAGAAACATTTTGTGAAAGAGACTATTGAGACAAAAAGAGAGCACCAAACACACTGAATTTTCTACTTTCAAGGTTCTCTGCAGAGAGTTTCACCCTAGAAACTGCCAGATATGATTCTAATTAAGTTCGTAATTATATTTAAGGATCTTAGTATATCAGAGAACCTAAGATCTTACAGGCAGAAATGTCCTCTGCAGGAAACAGTAACACTTTACTCTAAAGAAGCTCCCTCTAGAGAACCAAACCAACTCCCTGAAGGGGTTTGGTTCTCTAGAGGTAGTGACACATAACAGAACAAAAACATGGGCTGGCAGCACCTGGAAGAACACCAAATAGACAGCTAATCTGGAATCTAAAACTACACAGCCAATACCACAAAGAACATAGAAGGAAGGAGGTGAAAAATATCCGTTGTCAGACTCGGATAGTAAAACCTTTTTACAACACAGCAAGGTAAAAACAAGTAAAAAGGTTGCAAGAGAAGCCAATCGTGGCACTGCAAACCAAGGGCTAAAGCTGAATTTGAGATTAAATAAGTTTTGTGTTTGCTGCTTTTTTTTAAAGTTGGCTCTCAACACGAAAACAGAATGAGCACCGACTCCAGCTGTGCATTTGACTTACAGATTTCCATCAAGGCCCACTTTCATTTTTCTTTCAACACAGGATGAAGAAGCTTTGCAGTACTAAGCACAAATACGGCCTAAAAATAGAACATCTAATAATGTGCACCATAAAATCAAACCAATTTGTCACTGCAGGACACACTGACAGATCAAAAAAATGTTAGCTATCAACACCTCCCAATACACATCCTTCCTGGGAGAATCTGAAGCAATCTCACAACAGATATAGAAATGTGAGAAGGAAGAGAAGGCACACAATATCATTATAAATAAATAAAAGGCTCTCAGCTGTGAAGAGGGGCAGCATGGTCTCACAGCACGGAAGATGTTAGTGATGGTTGATTGACCGTGACAACAGCTAATAATCAAAGTCAGCACATATTGACCATGACAAGGACCACAATCAGTGCGTATTGACAAAAAAACAATCCTCGGCTGCCCACAGGAAACTGTTTATTGCCTGTTTACATCATGTGAGAAGATATTATCCTAAATCAACTATACTACAAGTGTGTATGTGTCTATTTGTGAGAAGAAAGTAAAGGCACAATAAAGAAAGATCTTTAAAAACTTACTTTTTGTTTTTTTAGTGAACATATTTTAGAAATGGCCCGTGTTTTATGGGCTGGATGTTACCATCATAAAGTCGGTCTGGAAGAACCCCAGGAAGATTCCAATATTGAATTAAAAATGAAAAATTATTTTCATTTAATACATAATTTTAGATTTTAATTAATGAATCAAAAATGCGTTTGCGTTTTGTAATCACAACTCTCCTTATTGGTATTTGCAAAGTTCATCACCTGAGCTTTTCTTTTATCTTAATTAGTTATTTTGCAGACAGCAAGAACACAGGTTCATATTACTTGTTTTTGTGAATGTCTGCCAATCACACTGAGATCAAAACGAATAATTTGCAATGAATAATTTGCTGAATTTAAAGTTCACTATGTTGTCCTACTCCAAAACATCCAAAAAGGAGTAAAAGAGGACTTAAAGCTGCAATATGTAACTTTTGTAAAAATGTATTTTTTATAAATTTGTTACAAATCTCACTATGTCCTGACAGTAGAATATGAGACAGATTATCTGTGAAAAAATCAAGCTCCTCTGGCTCCTCCCAGTTGTCCTACTAAATACACCGCTCCCCGTCAGGAACAACGAATTAGAGCCAGGAGGAATTGTTTAGCAGTGTCAATCATGCTCACACCCCTCCCCAGCACAGCACATTCAAGCTGTGCTGCAGCTGTGCTTATGGCAAAGAAGCAACATAACATTACCGGAAAACTGACAATTTCTCGAGTGGCACCTGCTCAGAAAACTAAGACAGGTAAACAAAAGAAGACTGATAATGAAAAGGAAGCTGCGTGCCCACGGCAGGCTCTGCTGTGGAGGGAGGACTGTAGCACAGGCGAGGGCAAGGGGGAGGGACCAGTAAGGTGTGCTTGTCCTACTGCAACTTTAAGCATAGCTGTTGAGTTGCACATACTCTGAAGCACCATGAAAAACAAAACATATTTAAAAAAGAAAACTGATTAAATTAGAAAACGATTTTAGATAGATCCCAGTGTTACGTCTGATTCATTTCCACACCACAGAATCACAAGCAGTGTTTGGAGGGGGCTTGTCCCTTCAGCTAGTTGTGCACATCATCATTTTTGTACAGTCCATGTGCAGCACAAGTGGCCCTTTCCAAAACAGGACGCACAGCAAGGTAGAGTCTCAAAGCAAGGTTGAAAGTAAACACTGAGGGAGTAATTATTGCTGAGGAGCCTGCTGTGTAGATAGAGAAGTCTTCACTTTGGCAGTGGAAGTAAGTTTAATTTCTTTGGGTCACATGGAAGTCATTCTATTTTTTATCGACCCATGAAAAGACTGAGCCCCGAGAATGAAAAAAAGTCAGGGAAAGGTGGAAGGATCATTGTTTAGGGAATGCTTTCTGCAACAGGAGTTGGGCCTCTTACACATATGGCAGATTGAATGAAAATGTTTATCAGAACCTTCATCCACAATGTGTGGTTCTGACCCTGTGTTCAATTTTTAAGACATGCAGGACAATGCCCCCCATCACACAGCAAAAAGGTGTTCAACAGTCTCAGCACATCTGAGGCTACAGTCTCTGAGACCACAGTCATTGCTTCTCTTTAATTTTGATCAGGGTTTCCTACAAATTGAAGTTGTTGTTTTGAATTAAAGACCTTGGGTGGCACTAGTAGCCTTTATTTACAGTAATCAGACAGAAATTGACCAGTGAGAGAGAGAAATGGGGAAGACATTCAGCAAAAACCCCAGGAATTGAATCCCAGACGGCTGCATTGAGGACTAACATTGTGTGTTTTTGCTTAAGCATCTCGATGTTTTTGTAAATGTTTTTTTTAGAATGGGTTATGATTAGCCACCCTGAAACTTCCTACCAAAACTGAGCAAGCGTTAAAATGTTTCCTGGCATAATCAAGTGTTCAAGAATTGTTCTCTATTTTTTATTCTCCAGTGTCTTTGCAATCACATCGCTCCTCACACTCCACATGAAATATCACCTGTTTTCTTTTCGTACATCTGTTACAGATCTCACAATTTGACTCACCCGCCACCTGCAGCAGCAAAGCGGCGCTGTTGTACTCCTGCACTCTGACAAAGCAGGTATAGCTGCCTTCATCAGCAACCACCACCCTTTGCAGTAGGAGGGAAGCATTGCCCTTGGTCAGCTCGGCAGGGAACAAGCTTGTACGGTTGGTGTAGCCTTCTGCCTGTTCCGTCAACTGGTCCTGTTCCATCCAAAACCCATGGACGCTGCGTTTGGTGTCGGTCAACTGCCAGAATACGCTCACATCAGATAAGTTGAAGGAACCTGCTTGGTTGAAAGAGCAGTTGAGGGTGACATCATTGCCATGCAACGCCACCACTGGTTGGTCCGGGACTTGCAAGTCCAGCTTAGCTGTAAGAGAAGATGTGAGACATACAGGGGATTCAATCAACCAACCAATCAATCAATCAATCAAATAATTTCAGTCACAAATGAATAATACATTTTTATTTATACGTTATTTACATTGGCACATTGGCTATTCACATTGGCACCTAAAAGTCTTCACTATGACTTAAAAACCACACATCATTTACTTGACACTTAAGAATTCAAAAATACAAAATAAATAGAAAATACTACTTGTGTAAACATACAGTATTCATTGAATCACAGTTTTAGTGTGGTGTGCAGTGTTCAGACGAGACTGACTGACACCTACACATATCTGGAAGCCTTTGAAAATAAAATCAGAGCAGCATTTGAAAATGTACGCTGTGCCTGCTTCAGAAACACGTCGTTTGTTTGTGCGGCACAGCAGCATGAACAGGGTAAGCTGAAATGAGTGCAAGAGGGAAGGAGTGAGGGGATCTGAAAGTAAGCATCAGGACTTTTCTTGCGTTCCTGAAAGCTTTGCCTCCTGGTGATGGCTCAGCGCCGTAAAACTCAGGAATGGAGGCAACATCTGCTTGGCTTTAGTAAAATCTTTAGTTAAATCTAGCAAAATGTCTGGTGTTGTGGTAGTAGTAGAGGGAGATACATGCAGCAAAAGCATTTAATGTGTAATTTTGTGCTTCCTGGCTGATTTTTCCTTGCATCCATGCACATGTGTGAGCGCCCTTGAGTGAACTGTTTGTCTAGACTGGATAATTGTTTTGTAAAGACTGCATAATCTTTCTGGATTAGTAGCCATCTCAGGCAGGCTACAGTACATTCATAGTATTCTCAAGAGTCAGCATTCTCCATTGATCCCTGTCTGCTGTTATACAACTTAGAGACACTCATCAGCATCACAGGGGAGAAAAATTACACTCGGACCCCTTGAAGTCATGCGGTCCACTTCATGCTCAGCCTTTCTAATTGTTGTAATCACTCTGGCATTTTAGCCTCCTCACCCCATTTTGAGCCCTGTCTATCACAGAGCCAATGCCAGTATTGAACTACTTCGCTGTGAAGGAGATTCGGCTGCAGCAGAGGTGCAAGAACTACTTCCCCTATTAAAAACAAATGGCTCTTTCATCAGAGAGGGTTCATACAAATGGGTATTGCCAAGTCAAGGCAAACCCCTATTTTCAATCACATTCAGCCAATTCCTACACGGAGGCCTCTCTCTTCAAATACACCAACAGCGACCCGTTCGTCTACGAGAACAGTGCCACCTCATGTCTCACCCCACAAGTGCAGAGAGGAGAAAGAGAAAATGCAGTATGATGCAGTATGATGAAGTGTGTGGAGCTCGCAGCATTGCTGCTACGGTTTTATAGGAAACCTTTTAGAGTGTGAAAATTATGTTTTCATCTAAATGTAAAATCAGAATCAGAATCAGAATCAGAATCAGCTTTATTGCCAAGTTTGTACATACAAACAAGGAATTTGACTCCGGTACACTTTGCTCTTTGGTTTTGTTTTTGCACTACAGAATATACATATTTACAATGTACAATATACACATATATAAATAAAAAGGTGCATTTGCAACATCTGTATGCTGTTGTTTTGTATTTTATTGAATGTTCAACAGAGAAACAGCCTGGGGGAAGAAACTGTCTCTGTGGCGGCTGGTTTTTGTGAAGAAAAACCAACCTTTTTGTAAAATCAAAAAGGTTTAAATTTTTTTCACTCTATATTTATTTATTTCATAGCTCCTGTGCAGCAGTGTCATCATCAAATAATTTAAACTGTCAACTTGACCCATTAAACTCAGTAGGCTGGGCTAATGCTGATCCTGTAATTCTGTGGCAGCTTCCTTCATGCTGGACCTCAAGGAGCTCTCTCGTGAACTGGTTAGAGATATTTTAGACCAAGCTGAATTTGCTTACCAAGACTTTGCGGTAAAATTTTAACAATGTCTTGAAGTTATTGGAGTTATTTTTGTACTTTCCAGTGAAGATATTAACCTCAGAGTCATGGCAAATATGGAAGAAGCTGTCATGACTTGCTGTGTGAAGCAGCCAATCAGATGTTAGGGTTTGATGAGGAGCCGCCCTAATCCCGCCCACTGGGTTTGATGGGTGAAGTTGACAGTTTAAATTAATTTAGGATGACACTACTGCATTTGAGTCATGAAATAAATATATGTGGAGTAAAATAAATATATTTATTTTTAAACAAATTAATTTAAAAAATGACATTTAATTAATTAATTTAATAATTTAAAAGGTCTATTTAATTATTTAATCGGACGTTTAATTATTGGGCTGCACGGTGGTGCAGTTGGTAGTACTGTTGCTTTGCAGCAAGAAGGTCCTGGGTTCGATTCCCAGCCGGAGGTCTTTCTGCATGGAGTTTGCATGTTCTCCCCGTGCATGCGTGGGTTCTCACCAGGTACTCCAGCTTCCTCCCACAGTCCAAAGACATGCCTGTTAGGTTAATTGGTCACTCTAAATTGCCCTTAGGTGTATGAATGAGTGTGTGCATGGTTGTTTGTGTGTTGCCCTGAGATGGACTGGCGACCTGTCCAGGGTGTACCCCGCCTCTCGCCCATAGACTGCTGGAGATAGGCACCAGCTACCCCGCGACCCACTATGGAATAAGCGGTAGAAAATGACTGACTGACATTAAATTATTTAATTGTGCATTCATAATTTAATGGTATGTTTATTTATTTATAATGAGACATTCAAATTTATTTATTTAATGATATATTTATTTATTTAATTTTGTCCCTTTTACCCCTCCATACTATCTAACATTTCAAAAAAATTTTACTTTAACTTAAATTACAGTGTCTACACCAAACAAGTTCCAACCCGCAAAACAATTCTCTGACTTCCACAGTAAAAGCGACAGAAGGCTCCCCCCCCCCAAACTGCAATTACAAAAGCTCCTCTGCTGCTTTGGGGGTTTTCTCCCCATATTGTGCTCACACTCACTCAGCAGGGCTGCACAATACAGAAAAGTTATCGCAGCAAAGCAAAGCAGAAGCAGCATTGTTTCGCCATTGCCGGGGTACACTGAACAAATTTCTCAAGTGCATATTTTCTCTGCGTTTCAGGGTGGCCCGATGTTTGCTGCGCAAGTGTTTTTTATAGGAGCAGAGGGGTCAGTGACAGCCCTCTTCGAGGCATGCATGTTGAAAGGAGGAGGGGAGAGAGCAATTAAATCACTCCCTGAGCAGCCTGGGATGACTCACACCACTGACTTCATACACAAAAGGGGGGATGGAAGAGGGAAATAGAACAGAGAAGACTGGCGCTGAGCTCACACTTAAAGATAATATCTGGAAACAAGCCAACAAAGAGTGTGGTGAAATCTCACACTCTAATCCTCTAACCAGGACCAAAGCCATGCCAGAGGGAGGGAGCAAAAGAAACATGTCTTTTCTGTCAAACTTATTTCATTCCCCTTTTGTCTTTTCCTCCCAGTTTCTCTCACCAGTGACCTAGCCCTCACTCTGTGGCCATGAGGTGCACCCTCCTTTACATTAGGACCTTGAGCAAATGAACTGACCTGCACTGGGAAAGCGCTGCCAGATTCATTGGGTGAACAACCTAGAGGTGTTGCAAATTAGCTAAGGCTATAAATGGTAAACTGCACGATATTTGACAAATAAACTTGACAAATATCCTTATATAAATGAACTATCCATTCATTTTCTATACCCAGTACTTCTATACAGGGTCACTTCTTCCTATGAGGCAAGGTACACCCTGGACAGGTTGCCAGTCCAACACAGAGACACACATGTCAAACAACCATGCACACACCCATTCACAAATAAGGACAATTCAGAGAGACCAATTAACCTAACAGTCATGTTTTTGGACTGTGGGAGAAAGCCGGAGTACCTGAAAGTAACCCACACATACATGGAGAACATGCAAACTCCATGCAGAAAGACTTGTGGCTGGGAGTCGAACCCAGGACTTTCTTGCGGCAATGCAACAGTGCTACCAACTGCACCAGCGTGCAGCCCTATCTAAAGCAACTAATAAATAAAATGAAAGGACTGGATCAATGGCGGAAATGTAAAAAAGTGACAAAAATCCGGTGGAAGATGATGTTCAATCACAAATGATATTATTTAAGGGCAAAGGGAAGCTGGAAAACTAGCCATCAAACATGATCTACATGAGCAGTAGGTGGTGAATAAGAGCAAGAGGTGGAGGTCCTTTGTGTCCAGTGGAGATTCTGCAGCTAGATAGTGTGAAAAAATGTTGACATCTGGAACATTTTAATTCGATGACAAAATGAAGAAATTTTACAAACTCGGCGGTGCAACAATAACTGAGGAGAGGACTATTATTACTATCTACTATTATTACTGTTTAGGATCAGTATCATGATTTTCTTTTCTGCAAGTCTTTCACATGCCTACCACTTTCTATATATGCAATGGAACAGTATACATGTTTTGATGACTTTTTAACAACAAGGTTCTGCCAGTGTTTGACACTCCAATTTGTACATATCTAATAAAAAAATAACTATTGTGGGATGGGTCTTAAAATAGTCTCTAGTCACTAAAACTGTCATGTAAGGGGGTTAAAACTTCTAAATCAATGAATATTTGTTATTTATGTTCAGGATTGATTTTAATATTGCCAATCACAAAAATGGGGAAAAATATATTGATACATATTTTTTTAAAGGCAGTCTTTAAGGAAGTATTTTCTGTGTAAAGCTGGATGAAGCCAACAATGTCAGAAATCTAAAAGTTCCAGTTATCAGTATCGTGGGTATCAGCTTTTTATCAAATATATACTTATTTTTGTGTTTAGCCAATGGTACAGCTCTCAGCAACAGTCTTACAGTAGCTGCTTATGTAGCCCATTGGGAAAAATAATAGACCACCCCTGCACTGTGGCTTTACATTTGCGTGACTAAATTTACTGTACATTTAGTAGACTAAAACTAAAAAACTAAAACTTAAAATGGCTACAAATGAGTAAATTATAGCTAAAACTTAATGGCCTTTTATTCAAATTCCTATTACTAAATGAAAACGACAAGTCAAAATTAACACAGTTTTAAAGAGAACAAAAAGGAGCGATTTGCATTGGATGGAGGGGGAAGGGACTGAACGGCAGAGACGCAGAAGCCAAGACTGTAGACGTCATGGAAAATGCACTCGTCAGAGGTGAAACACCACGATCCAAAGCAAATCACAGTGTGCTGTTTTTGATCTGCCAATGTTTACAACAAGCACGTCATGTACAGAAGCTGAGCGATCAGATCTCCTCAGGTAGACTAAAAAAAACATGCTTTCTCCGAGTAAACAAGAGCGAGCTGGAGAGATTAAAGATTAAAACACAGGTGGTCTTTAGCAAGGGGCCGTACTGCACCTTGTAGGGAGGCCCATGGAGTCTTTTCAGGGAGCAAGTGGGGATCTTACATCTCCTTCCCTCACCCCAATAAAGAGATGCTCAGAAGCCATAGAGGGCAGGCTGGGAGACGTCAGGCGGTGGGGATTTACACGCTGCACTTTGTGTTTATGGGCCTCAACTCTGTCTGAGTGCCTGTGAGACGGAGACGAGCACTTTCACAGCCGACATGAAATAAACTCATTACAGCCTTTGCGAGTGTTGGCAATGGGCCCCACTCACCAGCCAGACACGGGGCTGGCTAGAATAAGGCTGCAAGTGATCTTCACACTGCACTCTACTTGTAGTTTCATGACTACCCACCACCTTGTCAATATCAGCTTCTCATTCCATCCTGCCAGTCTTAGATATGCAAGACATGGCTACTGTCGGATTTGCCTCTACTTAGGACTTTTTCATTCCCTCTCATTCCTTGAGAGGAGTGTGAAGGCTGACTGTAAGACTGAGAGAAAGTGGGGCAAGGCAGCACGTATGTGCGTCTGAGCTTTTAAAGATAGACTGCTTTCAAGGTAATGGACATGGATGTTTCTTCAGTAAATCACCTCGCATTAACCTTGAGACGTGGAGATGTAATCCATACATTTTCTATACCCGCTTCCTCCATACTGGGTTGCGGGGGAGCTGGTGCCTATCTCCAGCAGTCTACGTGAGAGAGGCAGGGTACACCCTGGACAGGTCGCCAGTCCATCGCAGGGCAACACAGACACACACAGGACAAACAACTATACACACACTCATTCACTTCTAAAGGTAATTTAGAGAGATTAATTAACCTGACAGTCATGTTTTTGGACTGTGGGAGAAAGCCGAAGAACCCAGAGAGAACCCACGCATGCATGGGGAAAAGATGCAAACTCCATGCAGAAAGACCCCCAGCTGGGAGTCAAACCGAGGACCTTCTTGCTGCAAGGCAACAGTGCTCACATGTGCTCCCTTGTGCATTTCCGCTTACAGTTTGGGTAGACATCAGATTAGTGGTTTGACCATTTCAGCTATTTTTTTATTCCAGATTTTAAACTCTGTTGACAGTTATTCCAACCCTTTTGTTGTGTAATTTATGATGAACTAGTCATTTCTGAAGCGATGGCCTTTAAATTCACACATTACAATAGTGCCCTGTTAATTATTTAAATTGATTTTACATTTTGGCACATTACAAACACATTGTTTTTTTTTACAAATAATAAAAAAAAATTTTGGCATGTATGTGTATTCATTCACCCTGAGTTATTACTGCTTAGAACCACTTTGCTGAGATTATAGCAGCCTGTCTTTTGGGGCATTTTTCCACCAGCTTTGCACATCTGGAGACTGAAATTTTGCCGGTTCTTCTTTGCAAATTACATGGACAGCATCTGTGAACACCAGTTTTAAGGTCTTGACACAGATTCTCAAAATCATTGTGCTGTACTTTGGATGGGCCATCTTAACACACAAATGTACTTTGATCAAAACCATTCCATAGAAGCTCTGGCTGTATGTTTAGGGTTGTTGTACTTCTGTAAGGTGAACCTCCCCACCAGTCCCAATATTTTCTTCTAGGCCCTATATTTAGCTCCATCCACCTAAATATCAAGTCTAACCAGCTTTCTTTTCCCTGCTGAAAAGTATCCCCACAAGATGATGCTGCCGCACTCACATCACCATGGGGATGGTGTGTTCAAGACAATGTCCGGACAATGCATTTTGCATTTAAGCTGAAAGGTTTAATTTTGGTCTCATCTTTCCAGAGCATCTTCTTCCACAAGATTGCGGTGTCCCCTACATGGCTTATGACAAACTGTAAGCAGTAAACTTCTTCTAGCAGAGCTGTGGATCTTGGCTGCTTCTCCGATTAATGCTTTCTTTGCCTATCTTGTCAGTTTAGGCGGACAGCCATATCTTAGTAGGTTGGCAGTGATGCAATACCCATTCTAACATCAGATAAAGGATTACACAGTGGCTAATGAGATCTTCAAAGCTTTGCATATTGTTTTACATGACAACCCTGCTTTAAACTTCTCCCCAACTTTATTCTAGACCTTTCTGCTGTGTTCTTTGGTCATCGTGATGCTTTTTGGTTTTTTATCAAGCACTTGTATTTAAAATGGGATTTTCAGCTTTAATTGCTATAAAAGGTGGTTCTACTAAGCGTTAACTCAGAGGGGCTGAACACAAATGCATGGCAAATGTTTCACATGCTTATGTGTAAAAACAAAAAAACATGTTTCATTTTCCTCTCAATTTACAATGATCCACTGCTTTGTGCTGGGCTAAATACCGATAAACTACATAGAGGTATGTGGTTATAATGTGAAAAATATAAGAAAACATAATTACACGGGGCTTAAATACTTTCATAATAATGAAACATTAACTTCCTACAGCAATATTTCTAGTTTTGCTTGACATAGCAGCTGTTGGTGCTGTGAGGCAGGATTAAACAAAGAAAGGGTGGATTGTTGAGGGGTCAGAATTTCTTCTTTTGAGGTCAATGATTAGTAACCAAACTAAAACATGTTGTGAAGAATTTCTTTCCCCTTATGCCTTATTAGATTAAAACCAGAAATGACGATGTAAGAACAATGCTGTGAGAAAAACCGCCACAAACCTTCAAACAATTATGTGAAAGTATCAGCGTGTTTGGTTCAGTAGACTTAATGGAATGGTCTTAAGCTCATTTTCAATTATAATTAGCTAAAAACAAATTGACCTGTGTTATTATTGTAACATTTTCTTGTTTATTACCTCATAAATCTAGTGGTCATCATCACTGAAAACAGTTGGCTGTATCTCCATCAACAAATCTGTACATCATAAGTAAATCATCACACTGATATGCTCTTCTCTATTTGTCATTCCATTTTTAATGTCACACCAAGTTCCCCAAAGGTGGGAAACTTAGTGTGACTATATTCTCATGAATATAGTCACAGTACGTTTCAGAGACACAAACCTGAATTACAGTGAATTATCAGATTATCTCTCATGGGAAAAAAAGATTTTTAAAAAAACTGGGGTTGTGTCCAAACCCAATCCACTCAATTCTGCATAAAGACATTAAAACAAGAACTGGGTTAGGTTAAACAATAAGAGGGGTCTGGTAAAGCCAAATGTAAACAAAGATGGGGGATAGAGCAAGGAAAATGACAATCATTGCTCATTTGTCAATTTGTACCATTTCATACTTACTTATAATCAAACTGCCCCTTACTACTTCAATTTCATACCTCTAAACAAACCATTTCATACCCATTTACTTAAACTATGGTGAATGAGTTTATTTTTCCTTGGTGTTAAGTATTTTTATGAATTATGAAGATAAATGGTCAAACAATTGATACTTTTTTTTGTATTACTATCCAAAAGCTTTACTTTGCAATACACTCTACGACCATTTATAAATTCTGATACCCATTTGCAGAAGATAATTTTTGTTGAAGTCATAAATCCATAATGTACCACACAGAAAAATTACTTTAAATTGTTGATTTTTAAAGCAATTGATGCATTGATGCATGGTCTGTGCAAGACATTTCGTACCCGACTTAAACTGCAAAGGTACATAATGGCAAATAGGCAAAATCTTTAGCATCCTACAATCACAAAACAGGCCTTCAGGGCAGTTCTCCCATTCTGCAATTTGTACCCCAATTTTGTACCCACTTCTTGCCATTTTATCCTCTTCTACCACCTTTTCGTACCCGTAAAACAAACCATTACGTAGACACGTGGCTGCCATTCCGTATCATCATGCTCTCCTCATTTTACACATCTAAATTTATTAAAAAACAGATAATTAAAAATAAAATCAAGGTAATATATAAAAATGTAAAGATTTGGCTAAAATAAGGTTATTCTTTTTACAAACAACAGTGCACACAAAGAGAAGTAATGAGCACTTAACCATACAAAATCTCTGGTTTACTATGGAACCATAGAGTAATGATAGAGATAATAGGTACTCATTTAGGAATTTATATTCATAAAGCATATATTGCATTGGTATCAAGGAAGTGCAAACAAAATTCTGCTTTGGACACAGTGGCACACACTCCCACAGACACCCAATTTCATGCGGAAACAGATACCCAAAGGCCAGGGAGCACATTGATATTCCACACTTGTATTACTGCTGACAGCTCCACAGCATCACACTGTCTGAGGAATTGGACACGAGGTATCCTGACACTACAATGGAGATGCTGTTACAAAGCTGCTCTGGAGCAGGGAGCTTCCATAATCACAACGAGCAACAGCCCCATAGACACACACACACACACTCACTCACACACACACACACGCACACACACACACACACACACCGACGTATACACAGAGGTACACAGGTGCCCAGGCCCTTACACTGTCCTTGACAAACTAAAGCATTCACATCACAGGAAACCTCGCCACACTGTTTAGATACCACTGTGCCTAACCATATATGGACTGATTCATTTATACAGCTCTTTGTTTTATTTAGCAGGTGTGTTCCATATATGTAGGCAATGCAAACATTCATGTTTTATTTGGCAATTCAATAGTGAGATCTGCCAACTTCAGACGCAATCCCACTTCAGCCTCAATATCAGTTCAATAACACTGAACCAGACAAAGGACATCACCTTGAAGTCTTTCTTCATAAATAGAATAATTGGAACAGTTTAATTGTTGAGTGGATCCATTTACACAGTTAGTGAAGCCATTTGTCTATTACAGTGAGTACACATATGTAAAGTGTACATTCTCTATGTGAGCAAACAACAGAGATAGAAACATAAACATTTTATAAATGAAGAAAATCAAATATTAGCTTTGGAGGGTAAATTAGAGAGACAATATTGGCAAAGCAAGGTAAACAGATATATAAGGTGAAACACTGAGACTGCAATGAATGTGTGTTTGATTTAAGGCAGAAGAAGAGCAAGAGCAAAAATGCCTTTACAACACTGCCCCCATCTGCCACGCAATGGAACTGCAGGCCAACACATTTTGGGCATTTTGCACCACCTACACTTCAAAGGAGTGTGCGCAAAAGAACTGTGAGCTCTTTCATAATGATGATTCTTATGATATATCCAATGGCTGCGTAAGTCTAAAGGGAAAGTTGGTTTTTGATTTCATGTTGTCCAGACGTCTATAATGCCAACATTGGAGGGAGAGAGAGAAACAGCATCTGGAGATTAAGTCCTGTGTAGAGTTAGTTTGATCTGAATCAAAATTAAAAACCTGAACATTTTCTGTATCCTCTGCAGAAATGTCTCCTCAGTGATGAGGCACAGTAAGGGTGGGAAAACCAACCCTTCTGCAATGTTAAAAGTAAAACTCAACATTAAGAACAGAGTATAATCCCCTCCATCTATTCTCCAAAAAATCCATCCTGGAGTGTGAGTTTCCAGACTAAGAGAGAAATACAGGTGATGGCTCATAAATCACAAAAGAACTAGCTACTTTTCTATTTTCTCTTTTTTTGTTGTTTTTTGTGTTGTTCTCTCTCCCTACTGCTGCTTCCCCTGTCTTCCATTCTTCATGGATATCTGCCATCTCATATCCCGTCAATAACCTGTTAATGAACTCCAGCATTCAGGTACAGGTGTCTGCCAATGAAAAGTAGGCATATACAGGCAAGCCTCTGGCATACAAGCCTGAGGGACAGATCGCCTCTGATGAGCAGCCGGCTGAAGACAGAATAGAAAGGTGGCTAGCACTGGAGCACCCAAATATAGCAGCAGAGTCACAGAGTCAGTCAGAGCTGGGGGCAGCTAATTTCTAACAATGACAAGCCATATATATTTCAAATTAACTCTGGTAATGTGCAAAGGTTTGCTTAAACTAACTAAATATGCTTCGGTCTTTATTGTTGTCCAGCTTGAAGTAGCATTTGAAACTGCCATATGATTGCCTTGTTTGTGAGGTCTGTAGATATGTATTTTGATAATGCTGCGTGCAGGATGGACAGAATAATTCTTGGATAAACATGCTTGAATTAAAAACAAGGCAGGATTTAGCTGCTAAAAATAAGTTTCTCAAGTGTTTGTAAGGTGAATAGTTATGTGAAAATTCTTTACTTATACTTGTGAAATAAAATGTGAAAACGAACAGAAGGTAATTAATCAATTTGCTAATCAATTCACTAATTTATAGTAGACAAAGTAGACTCAAATTGATCATTCGAAAACTTAAGTGTACATTACTTTGGAATCTCTCCATTTGTTTGCAAGGTGTAAGTATGTGTTAACAACATACAAAAAAAAACATACGGAAAAAACATACGGAAACATAAGGAAACATATCATAATAGATAACCTTACAACGGCGTACTAAGAATTCAGTTTTTTATATTGGACAAATCAGCACAAAATGTAATATCATTGTTCATGCATTCTCAGTTCTAACTCAAGTGGTTTTCCTAAGAGACATCTTCACATTGGAGCTCTGCTGCTCAATAGCAACTTTACATGATAGCAGTAAAAGTGACTGAGCAGATTGCAAATGCATTGGCTTTTATTAATATAAAACAGTCTCAGATTTCCTAAGTGTGTTTAAAGGCATCATCATGGAAACCATTGCTGGTTTTATTGCTGGTTTTATTGATGATGGCAACAATGGACTAATAACATTTTCACAACAGCATAAACTCTGTTTGGGCTGTATGCTGATAAGGCATGGGACAGTTACCTGGGTTAAGGTATAACAAGGTTTTAAAAAGTTAGGAATACAAAACTGTAGAAAATATATGTCATACTGTTCCTCTGCTTCAAAGTCGTTTTCTTCAGAAGACAAGCGAAAGTTCGGGAGTTACTGGAGCTTTTTCTGGCTAAATGAAGCATAAAATTGCACAGAGTTTCTCCTTCCTCTTCCTGTCACTGTGCTCTGCTGTCAGCTGGCTGAAAGAAGGCATCACACTTTTCTGTCACTTGTAAAAAACACAGGTTAGGATTTTTGGAAATATTACCGGTCACAACAAACAGGGATAGTCGTGGTGTACAAACTAGAGGAACTCCACTCAATCCTCTTATTAGAGTAACACTTTTCTAGGGGGCATGCTACAAGCGGTGTGTCTGTTAAGAAGCTATGTGCACAAAACCATACTATTTACCCACAAATATCAGCATTTCAGACTACAAGTGTTACTCTTTAAATGGCAGAATAATACAAAGAGCATTATTCTGTACAATAATTACTATTATAAAACTAAAACTAAATTTAGTAAATGTGCTTTACATTGTTTGCTTTTCAGTCTTTTATAATGTTTTAGCAGCAGTAGGAAAATTATTGATTATCTGCTTCAAATTAAAGTGGTAAGATTAAAACAAATAAACATTTGTGTCTTAAAACATTTGTGTAAATGCTGTGATACAGTAGCATTTTCACTCAATGTTCTGTGCAAAATTCATTTTGAACCCTACCTAAGGCTGGTTTTGCATGGAAATATTTGTTACTGATCTTTTCATGCATTAAGAAATGCAAAATAGGCAAGATTAAGTTGTCTCCATCTGTTTCAATCACAGAGCCCTAATAATGATAGCACCAGTATCATGTTAATATTACATAACCCAGCATATCTACCTGTGGATGCAGCTGCTATGCTCAGTGAGGTGGTAGCTGTGATACTTTCCAGGCACAGATCAGCATCCGTTCAACACATTTTATCACAGTCCACTACACACTAAGAGATCAACACATGGCTGTAGGCCCCTGCTTCCCCTCTAGAACAACAATCACGGTATATCACCCGTATCAATATTTTAACAATCCCACAAGGCAGCCCTTTTAGGAGTTGTTGAAATAATCATGAGGTGCTTGTTTGGTAATGCACTTTGCTTCAATGAGTAAGTGGTGGAAAAAAAAGAGCTGGAAACCAGCGAGACAGAGGCAAGCCGACAGAGACAGCTCATTATGTATGCACTACAGCGAAACCAATCTTTGTTGAGCCTGTCCTCGATTGTTTTTAAAGCATACTTTACTGGACACAATCAAATTAGCAAGAACATCACTGATACGGGGTAATAACCCTAAATTGAATTTTTGCACAGCCTAAAGTGTCCCCTCTCTGCAGAATCAATTGCTGTGAAGAGAAAAGGAGGGCAGGGAGAGGGTATTCATAGTTAGCAGACCTTTAAAAAGTACACCAGAGATGAAGGCATAAGAGGGCTATTTTCACGCTCCGGGAGCCTACAATAATGTCTGCCTGACGAGTAGTACACCAGATGCAATCTCACCAATTATGCTAGCTTATTTGAATTACCTTCGACCTCCTTTCATTTTAGGTGAGGCTTCCACTCCTGCATTTGCATGAATACGGTTGTCTTTCATTGTTTTTGGTACCACAATTCGCACACAGCGTGCTCTGGCAGCCTTGTGTCTGTGCTAAGTGAACACACACTATGACAGCAACGAGCAATTAGCCAGACAGCCTCCTGTTAGCTATGCCACTGGCTGACACTGCTGTGTGTTCTGCTGATGTGAGCCAAGTATATCACTTTACTCAGCTTACTGTTATGGCTAACTCGTTACTGTAACACAACGACATTTTGTCCATTTTGTTTACTGAGATGTTTAATGAAAACTCACTTAAGCTTTTACAATTAAAAAGGGCCAAAGGTTAATGCAAAAGTAAATGCCCTCACATTTTTAACATTGGTTCAATAATCTACTGCATCCCATAATGCAATACAAACCTGACTAGGGGAAGGCGTTTAGCTCAAGCTTGCAGCGGTTACCTGGTAGCTAAATTGGATTGAGGTCAGATCACATTCACACCATAAGCGAACCACGCTAGAGTGTTTTGAACCATGCCTAGACCACTTTCTCCAAACAGTGTTTTGGCACACACCCTGTGTGTTGCTGTGTTCACATCTACACAAACAAACCACAGCAAAGGGGGAAATGAACCAGAGTTTGTTTTAAATGGACAAAACACCTCAGGTATGAAAATATCTTTAATAGGCTGATTTCTAAAACAGGATAAGACTGAGACTTACTGCCCTGCATGGCAGCGCGCTCATGTGTTGGTATGCATTTTTCTCCAACAAGTATTGTTCTTACAGTCTGACCATGGTGGCAAAGGAAATTTCGAGGCCAAGTCAACACGAAACTCAAACTTTTGTTATGCTCCTCAAACCATTCCTGAGTTGTTTTTGCTTTGTGGCAAGGCACATTATCCTGCTTAACGATGCCACTGACAACCAGGAATTCCAGTTGGTTCCATGAAAGAATGTACATGGCCTACAAATATGCCTAAGTAGATCATACATGCGGATTTGAATGGATGAATGGTTGACATGGATTGAGGGATTCAAGAATTTGCAGCAGAACACTGGCCAAACCATCACCTTGTCTCTACTGAATTGTCTTCTTTCCATAGCACATCCTGGTGTCATGCATTCGCCAGGGTAGAGTTAGGGTTAAGGTTAGCCTACCACGCTCACCCAGACACAATGTGATGTAAGACTCTTTACTCTGCTCCCTGGTCTAGTTCTGATACTCAGGTGCCGCTTGTTAGTGCTTTGGGTTGTGGACTGGCGTCAGCATGGGCTCAGTTTCTCGTCTGCAGCTATACAGCCCCATATGCAACAAACTGCAATCGGCACCTTTACTCTCATAATCAGCCTTAACATCCTCAGCAATTTGAGCTGCTTTCATTAGTCTGTTGGATCAGATCACATGGGGAAGCCTTGCTCCGTATGTGCATAAATGAGCCTTGGCTGCCCATGAACCTGTAACTAGTTCGCTACTGTTCCTTTCTAAGATCACTTATATACTGACCACGGCAGACAGGGAACATCTCTCACAAGCTGCAGTCGTGAAGATGCTTTGACCCAGTCATCTAGCCATCACAATTCTGCTGCTGTCTAACTCTCTTAAATTTTTTAGTTTGCAAATTTCTCCTGTTTTATCACGTCAGCTGTAAGGGCAAAATATTCACTTGCTGCCTAATACATCCCACCCACTAACAGGTGCCATGATGAAGAGATAATCAGTATTATCCACCATCTATTCATCTGTCAGTGGTCACAATATTATACATTTTTGTCATATCAAATGATCTGTCTTTTTGGTAGAGTGTCTTTTTAGCTTCTAATAACCTAAACAAGGTTCACAATGCTTGTACCTTTTGTCTCATTGTTCTGTGTTACAGGGGAAGTCTATAGTATCAAACCTGACTTCAACTAATTCACTCAGTGCTTCAGTTAGCAGAGAGAAAGTGAATCATTGTGTGAGCTACAATAGCCCATTACCTGTGAGTTAAAGAGCTCCATCAGTCCACGACGCCTTCTCCCAATCTTCCCCCACCCCCGGTGAGAAGAACGAGTTAGGCACTGAATGCCAGACAGCAAGTAATGAGCAGGCCGCAAGCCCATTTGTGCTGGGAGAGAATAGGTCCCTAATGAACCGCTGAAGACACTTAGGTCCACTGAGTCAGGACTGAAATGTGCAGCTGATAGCCAATAGGAGCTTGTGCCAATTCAACCAAAAGAAAAAAAAAAGGGGGGGGGGAATTGCATGAACTTGGAGGTTAAAACTTTCTCTGTGAATTTTGTATGTTTCCCAAAGCCTGATGATGTGTCTGCCACAGACCAGCAGGGAAATCTTAAGAGTCAAAAAATGTCTTCTTCATCCCAGCGGTGACATGTTCAGTTACCTTCCTTTGTTTACTGTATCATAAGACGCTACCAAACCAATCCAGGCTACTTGTTTTCCCTTTTTACGACAACACAAGTTCTTCTCCTGAAGTAAAATCATTGGGTGTGTGAGGAATGAATTTTCGGCTGCCACGACACCGCTTCTTTTGCATTTGAAATATGAGAAGATAACTTCCTCACAGCACTTCCTGAGTCACAGCAGAAAAAGTGCACTTTCAGCATTTTTCATTGAAGGCATCATGCTCCTCACTGAAAAGGTCAAAGCTTCTGTGTTTTACGAGTTAGATTAAAGATAAAATCATTGTAAAAACAACATCTCGATGTCAAAGATTTACAACACTGGAAAAAGTATACTCAAAGGGCTTCCCTTGAAAAATAATACTTTGCTTATACAGTCAGAAGGTGTGTATAAATAGAAAGAAGATGGAGTTTAATCAGGGAGGTTTATGGCTTTCAGACTATAGTCACATTATACGTGGGAGTGCCCTCATTTAAACTGCTGTTTCGTCTAATGAAGCCTTTGTTGGGAAAAGACCACAAGCTCTCAGCATGCTGACAGACGGCAGTAATTCCCGCAACGGTAATGAAAGGATGATGCACAGTGACACCCACCCATTGCGTGGACGGCCAGCATCGCAGGCAGCAGGAGGGCTAGCATGATGTTTCAGGATGGGTTCAAACAGCAGGTCCACGTCTTCAGACACAGCACTGCAGGGGGGAAAAAATTAGATTTAATATGAAGAAATGTTAATATAATGACAAAATAGTAGCATGGCAATATGGGAAGAGGTTCGCTGCAGATGTTGCAAAATTAAAACTTTACCATATTTCCTATCAAGAAAAAGTCTGTTTTGCGGTGAACCATCAAGGTACTCTGAGCTATTATTATGAGCCTTTATTGTGAAGTGAGTTTTTTTAAGCTTGACAACATGTATCCATGTTTTAGACCATATTTTTGAATAAAAAAATTAAGTTTTGGAATTGTTGCCCCTGCTGTGCTGGCTAAAGCAGTCTGATCATCTGTCTGGCTAAAACACTTGGGTAAATGAGCACTGAAGAAGTCTCTACCATTTTAAAGTTATTTAACAGGCAGCATTTTGGGGCATCTTCTAATAGACAAACAAGTGATGTGAGACTATTGTGACTAGCTCACTATTAGCCTCTAACAAGGCTATAGTTGGTATCTGCTTCAGAGCTTTCTATTGGTGCTGATCATATATGGTTCTAAATCTGAAATGAATAGACTGCTTGAACAGTGAGTCTTTAAAGCAGGTCTATTTATGAAATATAAAAAGGAAGAATTCCAATGCTTTTAGGACCACCTCAGAATTATACAAGCATTAATAGCACAATATAAGGAGTAGTGATGCATTCTATAGTAAATAGATTCTTTAAAGCACAGTTTCTGATTTGTGAAACCTAAAATCCATCTTTAGTTTTTTCCTAAAAATATTACTACGATTTTTCTCATGAAAGCAATATCTTGTGATGTCTTTTCTTTTTGGATGCATCGTTATACCCCAACTAATTATACATGTGGGTGATGTTTAAAGAATTATGACAAGCCTATATGGTGCTGAATCATCCAGTATGAACAACTTTACAGACTAAAAGACTAAAGAAAAACATCTATTGGTTTTTCTGAAGGTGACTGCCTCAGCTTTTGTTCTCTGGCTTCCATTAGACTTTTTCTATTTTTTCTTTCAATAGAAATAAAGCTGTGATGACAAACGGGGACTTCCAAAGTTGAGTGGAAACAGCCAAGTTATTCTCTCTGCTTGCCAAATAAATAAACTACTTTAGGAGGGAGCAGAGATTGAGAAAGCTATCTTCCCTCTTCTCTGCCCCCCAATGTATTTAATATTTATGCGATATCCATCTCTGCTACACTAGTAGAGGTCACTGTTTGTCTATGAATTACCGAGAGCAAACCTTCACTCTGTATTTTAGATAGTATTTCAATAGGTGTTTTTTGTTTCCTGTGATAAAAATTCACCATTTAACAACGAGTGAGCAAAAACACTTAGGATAACTCAGTTAATCCTTTCTTGCTAAAGCGCTTTACATTGTACAGGTACATCTGAAAAAATAAGGATATTATTAAAAAGTTAAATTATTTTGGTCACTCATTTTAGAAAGTGAAACACATATATAGATTCATTGCACATAGAGTGAAATATTTTAAGCCTATATTTCTTGCCATTTTAATGATTAAGGGTGGTTGGACCTCCTCTTCCATGAATTACTGCATCAATGCAGAGTGGTATGGAGGTAATCAGCCTGTGGATCCTTGAGGTGCAATTGAAGTCCAGGTTGCTTTGATAGCGACCTTTAGGTCATCTGCGTTGTTGGGTCTGGTGTATCTCATCTTCCTCCTGACAATACTCCAAAGATTCTCTATGGGCTTCAGGTCAGACCAGTTTGCTGCCCAGTCAAGCACAGTAACACCATGGTCATTTAACCAGCTTTTGGTACCTTTAGCAGTGTGGGCAGGTGATAAGTTCTGCTGGAAAATGAAATCGCTATCTCCATAAAGCTTGTCAGCAGAAGGAAGCATGAAGTGCTCTAAAATTTCCTGCTAGATGGCTGCAATGACCATGGACTTCAGAAAACCAAGTGGAGCAATACCAGCGGATGACATGGAACCCCAAGTCACCACTGACTTCAACCAACGTGGATTTGGTGGCACTCCAGTCCTGCTTCAGAGTCTGGGACAAAACAAAATGTAAACTGTCCTTTCATCTGAAAAGATGACATGATATTGTAATTTTTTAGATGTATCCATATATAGGATGCAGAAAATTCCTTATTTAAATGCTAACATGTTACAATTATCAAATAACACTGTTTAACACTGTAAAAATGAAAAGTGTTTGGTCAGAAACGTACATACACTCAACTTTGGCATTCATGTCAGATTAATTTTGGGCTTTTAATTAAGCATTTGAACCAGTTTTTGTTGTGGTGTAACTATACAGAATATGAATTTCATGCAAAAGTGTGAATTAATTGTGAGTTTTCTCTCATCCACATAGGCTCAAATGTATAAACAGACATAAATTAGTGTTTCTGAACAAAAATGAGAAACTCTCTCACTTCTTTAGCCATCTGCTAGGTCCTGGCACAATTCTGCCTTGACTTTGAAATAATCTTATTAGCAGAATTTGTCAGGCTTTAAGTTGTTTGGGTTCCTGGCACAGATGTGACTTTCAAGTGTAGTCCAATGTGGGTGTGGGATTCTTGTCTGTTTAGAATGCCAAACTGTGTCAATGTTTCACTCATGTGATCCAAAATGCCCATCTCAGATAAAAGGTAATTGGTCAGGATGTTCAAGAATAACCCAGAAACCACCAATGCTCAAGCCTATAAAATGGAAGATCTTGAAACAGCAGTGTCACTGTCCATCCTGAAGAGAGTTAACATCACCATATACTGAGAGTCTGATGACCAAAAAATAAGCACCTGCTCCAAAATCCTCAAAAATCAACACATTCAAACGTAACTGAAAGTTGCAGTTGCCCAAATGGACAAGCCAAATGTCTTCTAGAGAACAAATAAATAGTCAGATGAGACAAGGATTGAGTAACCAGGCCAATGCATGGCATTAGTGGCATTATGCTGAGGGTCTGTTTTGCTGCCAGTGTTACTAGTTTATCACAAGTGGATAGAGCAGTGGTGTCTAAACCTTTTGTCATGTGGGCCAACAATTGGTCAAGTCAAGAGTGCTTGTGGGCCAAATAAATAAATAAAAAAAACTAACATCCACTAAATTATATTGATTATATTTTTTAATTGCTCAACAATAAGCTCAGCATAAAATATGTTAATTAAAGTAGAAAAGGGATGTGTAAATCATTATAGACCCAAAATGTTAAAAGCGTTTTGCACATTTGCCTTATTAAAATTACGGTTCCCAGTTTGCAAATTCTATTATGCTCCACTAAAAAGAAAAAACAAAAATAAATAGTGTATCATCCTTGAATTGCAGTCGGAGGCTGCACAAAAACAGTCCAGGGGGTGCAAATGGCATTTGAACACCCCTGAGATAGACTAATGATAGCTGGCTGTAACTTAGGTGGAACAGTGTGCACCAGCAAAATATTGATCCCAAACTCTCATTTTTAAATCTCTTTAAAAAACATATTTTCTGTCAGCCTATTAATACTTAGTAAGGTGTTGGTTTTATGTCGATCTTATGTTATTTTATAGCAGTTTTAGGACCATACATATTTCCTATTACATTAATGTTGAATTTTTATTTGGTTCTGCGGATATTATCTATGTTTTGCTTTTATCTGTAAAGCACTTTGGCCTATGTATTTGTTTTTAGGTGCTTTATAAATAATGTTGAATTGGAACTCTCAGTGAAACAAGTTTAGAAATGGATAAAATGGCTAACATTAAGTAACTGGAATGACCCCAACCCCAACTTAATAAAAGCTTTTGGATTTTGCCTAAAAGCTGAGCCTATGTCAGGAAATGAACCAAATTAGGTGTACTCTACCATTTCTGACAAGAAGAGTTGTCAAATATTTAGACCAGAATTATGCCAGAACATTGTTGGTGGCAACAAAAAGTGTTTGGTTTGTCTGCCACTTACTAATGAACAATGAAGCAAATATCAGTGCGAGTGTATGTATATATTTGAGCCCGAGTTTAGAGAAAATCCACATTGAATAAAAAGTGTTGGTTAAATAGCAATTATGAAAGTTTATTTGTTGTATAATCACACCACCCAGACAAAAAGCTTTGATCCAGTCTGTGTAAATCAGAAAAATATGGTATTTAATATCAGGGCCAGGCAAAATCAAAAAAAAACAACATAACTGAATTGAATTAAAGAATGGAATTAAAGATTTTACTGTCCAGTTATTGTAAAGGAAATCAAATGGGCATCAGTGGTGCACCCCCTCAAAACATAAACACCAGACTTAAAACACAACAAATTATTATCTAAAATTCAGTTTATTTATATAGCCCCAATTCACAACACATGTCGTCTCAAGGCACTTCACAAAAGTCAGGTACATACATTCCAATTAATCTTAATCATTGAACAGTGCAGCCAGATTCTGTTATTTAAATTCAACTCTAAATAAAAACTGCTTGTCCGTCGAGCGCTTGTTAGCAACAAGTCAGGCACCTCAGTCAAGCAACTGTTTGACATAACTTTAAAATACAATATCTGAGGAAGTTTTCACTGAATTTAAAATTCTAACACTAACTCTTGACTTTAAAAAAAAACTAACTCTTGACTTTAAAAAAAAAAAAAACATCAAAACGAAAAAATACCCAAAACTCCCCAAGGGAAAAAAAAATTTCTTTTTTTTATGGATTAAAAAAATACTAAAAGCAGTACATGCATCCCTTTCTCCCAGCCCGTAAAACAAATTACATTTCATTTTTAAATTTCGTTCCCACTTACATGAATACGAGTCAGCAATGTGAGAGGCTCATTTCTTAAAAGATGAGAACCACCCCTCAGCTGCTATAACCACTGTTTGGTTAGGATGGTGCCCAACTCACTGCCTGGTGAAAATTCAGCCTATCAGCTGTTATGGCTCGGTGGTATGAATCATTTTAGTTCTGTAGCTCCACCCCATGGTTTACCCAAAGGATTTTCCATGCACCTCTTTTTATAGCTTCAGCAGAAAGGTTGTGGGCTGAAATTTGGTCTTAGCGTTCAGTTTCCATCACTGCTTTGCTCGCCATTTGCCCAATGAAAATCCAGTAGGACAAGTCCAAAGAGGGGGAAAAGGTTATTCAGGGACTGAGCTGAGACTTAAAAAAGGGAGTACACATTCACTGATGAAAAGGAGCAGATACATACCACAACCATCCTGTTCCTGAATGTCTTCACATGGATAGAATGAGCAGAAATCCGCCAACATCACAAACCTCAGACTCTGACTCAGGTGTCCCCCGAAAAGCCGGAAGTCTAAAGGGGTTTTTTAAATGGGAAGGGCCCCAAGCACCTTTTTACCACCACCTGGGAAACCCGCGTCCTCTTTTCCCTTCCCTTTCCCCTTTTAAAAATTCACCTTTAGTTTGGGAATTTATTACAATAAGCTGGGCCCAAAATCACAAGCTTAAAAAAAAACCTAAAGAAAATCACGTTAAAAAGGGTTTTGGATTTAAAAAAAAAATGTAGGGATTACTACAGTTTCCCTGATGTATCAAAAACCCTGACCAACCCCCCAGTGATGGGTTTGCTTTTAATGGTGCCCTTTAAAAGCCCCTTTTTATCTGAGAGGAAAAAGTTTTCTGAAAGATTCGTGAAGGGTTAATGTGTGGCTTTCCTTTTTTGAGGGAAAAGCGGGCCAAACACAAAAGAAAACTAAAATCCTGGATTTCTTTTGTCACAATGTCAAGGACTATTAAACTTCATACTAAGGTCAAAGAAAAGATAAATGAATTTTTTTTTTTTTTTTTGGAGTTTGCACCCAGATATTAAGATTTTTAAGGGAATGCTGTTGGTACCATTGGGGTCCCTTTTGGGGGAAATTTCTGGAGGGCCCAGGGTTCTCCAAAATTTTTTTCCATCCATAATTTTTCTTTATCCCTTTTTAGATTTGGGGTATGGGTGGCTTCATATCCACTGGGGTACTGGGACCAAAAAAAGGGGCATTTAAAAACCGCCAAATTGGAAAACTGGCACAAAAAAAGGGGAACAAACCCCCGCAAATGACTGGCTTTCCTTGGGCTCAGGTCCCTTTTTAAAATTTTTAACCCCAAGTCAAAATTTTTCACTAGCCCCAAAACAAAAAAATGGGAGGAAAAAAACTCCCCCTTTAAAATTTTTAATGAAAATATTTAAAACTGAGAAGGGGGCAAAAAAAAAGAAACATTTTAATAAAGCTACACGAAGGTTTGATGTTCATAATTTATAAACAAATTTATTACCCTAATAAATATATTATTTGTGCCTTAAGAAATATTAAACATCCCTTGAACTTGTTCATATGTTACCATGTTAGAGCCTCAATCTTAAATGTACTTTATGTGGATTTCATGTGATAGTAGCAATAACTGACAGAGACTGAGAGCTGTATAGCTATTATTTTCCTTAAAAGGGGGCAGGTTGGTTGCTCCGTTGGGGAAAATTTTGTTCCCAAAATTAATAACTTTGTTAATAATTTTGCATTTGGCACCTAAATTTAAAAGGGTTTTCCATAGCCAAAACCCAAAACCTATTGTTGCACAACAGTGGTCAGAGTAAACGGGAAGTTGGATGGAGCTAAATAAAGGGAAAATGACTTGAGAAAATGAGCTTAAACATACAGCCAGAGCTACTATGCAATGGTTTAGATACATGGTACCACTGGTAATACTTGCGCTGTCTTAAGTGTACTCGGCATTTTGGTATTAACAATTTTATATACAGATAAGACAAGCCAAAACAGAAAAATAAAAATAAACACTTCTCAAAATAGGAGTAGAATATCTAGCAACCGTATCAAACGTGTCTTAACCAAGTTGTGGTCACCAGTTGGAGAACCAATAGATGCCCAGCTCATTGACCAGGCTATTCACTGCAAGTAATACAAGTTAAAAGAAATGCATGTCTCTACTTTTATTTTATTAAATCAAAAAACAACAAGTTCCCAAAAACAGTTTATGTCTATTTATTTGTGTAAAAAAATGAATGAGGCACAAATCGCCAGAAATTCACATAAATGCTTGATATAGCACCTTTCATTATGTTTTCAACACATGGCAGCCATGTTGGATTTTGAGATCAAAGTTATTGAGAAATCTCTTTATTTCTCAGCAAAACACAACACATAGAAAAATTCCAAATTACTGTTGTGTTGCTTTTAAAAGTCTTGACACTATGATGGTATCAGGATAACTTTGTAATAACTGAGGTGGTACTTGTTGTGGAACGTGTGAGAACCACTGGTCTGGATCAAGAAATATTTAAGTATATGCTGTCTGCTTTGGCTAAGGTGGTGTTACACTTGCTGTAGCCAAGAGTTGAATTTTCTAATTTAAAATAAATTGGAACAAAAAATGGAAATAGAGGCTCTCATAACTATTTAAAAAATGGATACAAAATTGACTATATAGTGATTATCACACGCAGGAGATATTTGAATGTAAAATCTTAAGCATTACTGATCAAATGAATTTATATCTTTTATTAATTTGACCTTTTTTAACCTGGCAGTATTCCTAAATAAAAATCTATCTCCGAAGGGAGACCTGGTCAAGATAGACATTATGACAACAAATCAATGCTGTATTTTAAATGAGGAGAGCATGAAAGATCTCAACCTTTACCAATCGTTTCATGTCAATAAAAAGTACTGTGCATCTGTCCATATAAGGATTAGATGGAGTTAAGTAGTAAGCAGAAAACAAATAAATATATGATTTATCTGAAAGAGTTTCCTAAGGTGACCCCTAATCCCTTGCCCTACTGATTCCCCTGTCATTTGGCCACTAATTTTTTGTGTGGGGTTTTTAAATTTCCCCCCCCGGGAAAGGGGAATTTCATAAAGTTTAAAAAACATCATCGGGTTTTCCCCGATTAAATGTAGAAAACCTTAAATTTATGCCCTGTGTTTGAAATGAAAACCAGCTTTCAATCCTACGGGAAGAAAAAATATTTTCATTTTTTTTTTTTGTTTTTTAATTTTTTTTTTTTTATGTACTGCCAACATTTTAAAATAAAAAAAAAAAAAAAATTGCTAAAACCCTTTACGTGTACTAATCATAAGGCATCCTGTTTACCAATGATTGTCTGACTGCAGCTATTCTTACTATAAGTATCCCTGGAGTCTACCATTGAAGTCTATATACATTTAGCAATAAATTTTTTGTTTTTCCCCTTGCCCAAGGGGGGGGTGAAAAAAAACGGTTTTTGTTGCAAGTTTAAAAATAAGTTTTTTACACAGAACCCCGGGGGGCAATTTAGGTCAGGGTTGTTCAAAATTTAAAAAATTAGTAAAAAAGTGACCCATTTATTTCCCTCCAGGCAGTGTCCCCCCCCTTTTTATTGGAATTTTTTTAACCCCCTTCTTTGGATTAAGTGTAAAGGGGGAAAAAGGGTTGGTTTGGAGGGGGGAAAGCTAGTTTTTAGGAGAAAACCCTGGGAAAAAATGGGTTTAAAGTTTAAAGAGAGGGGGAAATGTATTTAGCTGCAAAGGTCTTTTCTGCCCCCCAGTTTTTTTCAAATGCTTTCCCGGGCCCATTTTTTAAAAAACTACTCTCTTTATCTTTTCTTTTATGTTATTTTTTTATGTTTTATTTTCTAGGATTTTTATGCCTGTTTTCATTGTGAAGCACTTTTTGACCTGTGAAACCTGCCAGATCAATAAACTTTACTTACTTACCTACTTTTTACTAGTTTTCTGTTTGCTCTTGTTTTTTCACGAATAAAAATCTATTTTTTTCTTTCTGACTTTTGTTCTATAAGGAAATGAGAGAGTCGTTGTGCTGACCAATGCAGTGTGTCGTTTTTACCTAATGGGGTCGCAGCCTCTTTGATTTACCGTCAGTTTATTAGCTGGAATCTGTTAAACAGTATGTTGTGCTCTGAGCTTCTTTAAAGTGAGGATCCCAGATTATGCCTGGATTTTGGGGCCAGTGAATAACGCTACTGAGCGGGTTATGAGAATCTCCACCTTTCTGTAAATTTACACGGTTCTTCAGCTCCACAGCTGTTACTATTGTTTTACTTCCCAAATAACCATACGGTCATTTGGTTACTGTAAGCGAACAGCAGATAAACTCAGTTAGTTCGCTTTTCTTTAGCTCAAACATACATATTTATGCTAACTGTAAAAAGGCGAAAGTTAAAACTCACCGACCGTCCAGTGGTGGTTGCTCAGCTCTCTGTCCTGACGATGTTATTTTCCAGGGCAGTTCATTCCTCTCCCAACAAAGCACCGCTATAAACGCAGCCCACGCACTTTGATTTGACGGTAGTTTAAATTACTGGGACTTTTTTTCTGGGAGTGTTTGAGTTGTTTCATTGATTTGGGGGCTTCAAAGAAACCACTCCTTGCTGCTTTGTCCAGCGGTGATGTCATACGTGGGCTCCGCTGTACCGACCCCCTTTTGACTGCTTAACCATTTCACAGCCTGGCAGGCTACACTGTAGGTCTGAAGAAACATGATCAGCTATTGATTATTTTTACATCCTCATTTGAATGGATGTGCAACAGTTTGCAACGGTTATATTTTAAATTGATTACATACATTTCATATCAAGCCAAAATGTAAACAAAAACACAAACAAAAAAAAAAATGCAGATAGAAAAAGCGCATCCATAAAAAAAACATAAACACAGACAGCTTTCACTCATTTTTTTGCCACATACATAAGATAAGTATATTCCAGTTTTATTTTAAATGCCAATAAATGTTTTCCCGCCTTCACAGAGTAGCAATAGATAGATGAAATATGAATTTGCAATTATTAAAAGGAACATTTAATCCCCAGTATATTTATTCTTCCAGTGCAGTGTTTAAATAGTCACATTTTAATGTGCTAAATATATAACTATTTACTAATTACTCGTTTTAAGTAAATAAAATCTTCAAAATGGAGAAAGAAATAGTTTAATATTGGTTAATCCCGTCATCACGTTACGTGCGAAAATCCAATGTTTTCTTTTGGTGTTTACACCAGTTAATAACTGCCTTGCCTTCGACAAAGTATGTATGTATAATTTATCAGTGATGGTGAAACGTTTTATATATTTATATCAATCGGTCTTTACATTAGATAGATAGATAGATAGATAGATAGATAGATAGATAGATAGATAGATAGATAGATAGATAGATAGATAGATAGATAGATAGATAGATAGATAGATAGATAGATAGATAGATAGATAGAGAGTTGTATGTTTACAGCGAAAGATGTAAGTGGAATGTCCTTCGTTCACGTGGAGGACGTAAACGTAGCTTAGATCACGTGACGGAAACCAGGAAGTCAGTGTCTGTCAACAATAAAACGGTGAGTGTGCATTTGTTTCACTATATTTCGCATATTTAATTGCAGCTATGTGTGGCTTATGTTTAGCTGATATAAAACAACATTAATAAAAACATCACACCACACGAAACCTTCACGTTACTTTGCAATATCGTTTCTTTAAATAGCGCTAAGCAGCAGCTAACAGCGGTTCATTGCTACCCAGACGTTTCTTTTATAAATGATCACATTAGAACATTTAGTAAAGAGTAATGCAAAATGGCAACGTTTTTACTTTATTCTAACATGTGCTTGGGTTTCACAGTAAAATCTATGATTATGACATATAGTTTCAGAGCCTAATCTTGTGTTTTACTAAACTACGTTGTGGTTGTATTTTGTGTTACAGATGTACAAGTCAGAGATGATCTCTTCAGATTGGCACCTGTCGTTAAAGCTGGTGGATCAGGCCAAATCCACCTTCCACTTTCCAGAGATGATGCCCGGGGATGTCCCACCAGGAGGATACAGAGTGGCCACATTAAAGCAGCTCGTAGCAGCTCAGCTTCCAGACTCAGTTCCAGATCCTGAGCTAATAGGTCTGTCATTATTAAAAATGAAACTGAATTATTTAACCTTCTGTGCTGCCTTAGTAGGTAAGGTTTAACACAATTGCGCGTGTAAATGATGCCTAAACTGTCCCGTCTGTCCAGAGCTGGTTCACTGTGGGCGAAAGCTGAAGGATGACCTGACCCTGGATGCCTGTGGAGTTCAGCCAGGTTCCACATTACACGTTCTGAAGAAGACGTGGCCTGAGCCAGAGGGTAATCCAGGTATGTATGTCACTTCAGTAATAAATAGTGCTTAAACTGTATTGTAAATAACACAGAAGGTCTAATCATGAATCTGTGTATGTGTTCTCTTGCATAGAGCCTGTAAACAGAGCAACGGCAGCCAGAGAGTTCAGGGTGTTTCATGCTGCACTTCATACACTCAACTCTGCATACAGAGACTCGGTGAGTGGATTAACACAGATACTACATTACTAAATTATGTTTAAAAAACATCCTTTATTTAAATCTTTAAACAGAAAATCTAAATGTTAGGGTTAGGGTAGCTACACCTGAACTTCCCTAATGAGGGACAATAAAGGTTTTTTTCTATTCCAATCAATTTTATTTTAAAACCCTGTTTATTAGTTCTTCATCTGTGTTTGTTATAGTTCTATTAACCTTTTTTAAAACACAGAAAAATATGTTACTAGGGATGGGTACCTTTCTCATTTGAACTGGTCGGTACCGATGCCCGTTTCCTGGGAATCTGTATCAGTACTCAATGGTACCAGTCATCGGTACTTTGGTGTGTTTACGTGGTAATAAATGTTAATTTGTTTAATAATAAAATATCAACATTTTTCAATTTAACATATTTAGTTCTCAATATAGAAACTGATGCTGATGCAGGCGTGCTGACGGTGCTGAATGCAGGAGTTGTAGCCGTAGATCAGAGGCTGATGAAAATTGTGTCTCTTCATCCTTGAGAAAAATCTGGTGCTTAACCAGGTGCTTCCTCAGATTAGAACTATTCCCGCCGCTGGCCTTGCACTCCGTGTCATAAATACTGCAGCGAGCGTAATCTACATCACATTTTGAAAGTGGAGCCATACTTTAGAGCGCTTACTATCAGCCATGCTTTGTTGACGGTACCAGCGGCTACTGATGTCATTACATTCTTGTGCGTGCAATGCTGCGTTCATGTCCGGCATGGAAAATTGCCCACTCTTCCACTCCCTCAGGGTCTCGATGAAGTCTTTAGGTACCAAAACATGGTACCGATTTTACGTGAATTGGTACCTTGTAGTACCAACAGAATTCGGTCAGTACCGATAAAAGTACCGAATTCGGTACTCATCCCTATATGTGACTACTTTAGAAACTCATATGCTGACAGGGGCTGAGCACTGTGGAGAAGGAATTTGGATAGTTCATATATTTATTTTTTTACCATTGTAGAAGCAAATAAATTTAACATTGAACCTCTTAGTCTGTTTGTAGAAATAACGGGCTTCACTGTCACCATATGCAGTGCCTTGCAAAAGCAATCAACTAATTAATGCTCTGTAATCACATCCCTTTCACTTTTCTACATTGTATCATATTACAGTCAAGAAACTGTATTTTATTGAATAGACCAACACAAAAGAGTGCATAGTTGTGAAGTAGAAGAAAAATGAAAACAGTGTTGTATTCAGTCTCTTTTACTCCAGTACCCCTTAATTTCGGGGTTTCCTTAAGAAGTTGTAAATACCTATTTTGTCATTGAAACTCAGTACAACTGTTCTGTGAAGACCTCAGAGATTTGTTGGTGGACAAATAGCATCATCAAGGGCAGTGGAGCCCACCAAGTAGCTCTGGGATAAAGTTGTGGAGAAGTCCAGGGGAGGCTTAGGTTATAAAAAAAATCCCAAACTTTGAACCTCTGACAGTCCATCCCAAAATAGAAATGGCTAACCAAAGACCACATAACTACACATTACAATGAACGCACCATCCCCACTGTGAAATATGGCGGGGGCAGCGTCATGCTGGGGTTGAGGTTCACCGTCTAGCAGGACGACGACCCTAAATGTACAGATAAATCTACTATAGAATGATGTGGATTAAAGCATATATAGGCATTAGGATGGCCTTTCAAAGGCCTGATCGAAATCTAATTAAGAATCTGTGACAAGATTAAAAAAAGGATGCTTGAGTACACAGATTTTGCTCACTTTGAACAGTTAAAGCAAAGTATGACTCTGTGGGTCCGCATAGTGTTCTCTCTTCATCCCTGATATAATGCCACAACTCCTTCTCCAAGCCTCTTGAATGCGTTGCTTCAGAATAGCCTACCCAAACAAGCAACTCTTTGATGAAGACAAACAAGACACCACACAGTCGCCGTCTTACTGATGTGCACCTCCAGAAATGAACTTGCACAGCTCAGAACTTAATACCAGACATTAATGAGCATCTTGCCAGAACAATGCCTAGTGGACTCCTTAGACAAACGGGCCAAAAGGGCAGAGAAAATAAAGTATGTCTCTGATCACATTTTGTTGTCACTGTTGTGTTTACTTGCATTTTTCTTACAAGAACGAGAGAGTTTTTATTTTAAGTTTTCACCAGCTTTGTCATGTACTGTATTAATAATTTAAAAAGTAAAAGACAAACATACTGTGTCTAGCTATTCAAATTAAAATGTTTCGAATACAACAGGGATATTATACTTTCTTGAATAACCATGCCTGTTTGGGACACGGTGGATTCCATGGTTCAGGTTTGGTCCCCTTCCCTGATTGAGTTGCCCCCTCCTCTGGTCTGTTACATAAATTCCCAGTTAAATACATTGAAGTTTAAGTTTATAACGTGAGAAAATGTTGTAAAGTTAAGAGTTATGAATACTTTTGCAAAGCACTGTGTTTGAAGTGAGATTACATGACTGCAAGTCTGCATGCTGTTCTTACAAGAAGCAGTAACTAGTCCTTGACTAAAGTTTTAAATAAAGAGTTAAGAGTTGAACTAAATCCTGGAGACGTTTCTGAAATGTTGTCCCTGGAAGCCATGGTCTATAAGGGGACCACGTATGGGTCGACAGAATCCCACAGATAATACACACTCATTTCCCATTGAGATAGTAGAACTTATAAACAGGCTGTTTTTCGTCCTCTGTGTGTAAACCAAGCAGCCTACGTCCTGTAATCTGGCACCAGAGGATCTCTGTTTCTGGGACAGGTGTGTTTTGGACACTATGACTACAGGAGACACAGTGCAGCAGCTGGTTATTGTTGGCACCGAGTGGTCAATTCAGCTCTGTTGAACGAGATCCAAGTGAGGCTAGATAAGGTGAAAGTTGTCCTGGCATGAGAAGCTTTGTCCTTCGGCCCGCTTTCATGAAGGAGAGGAGTAGATAAATAAGATAAACTATAATTAGAAATTGATTTAGAACTTTTAAAAATTAAGTTGTCTTCCAATATCTAAAGAAATAGTTAAAAATAGTTTGCAAATACAGAGTAGAAGTCCTAAATAATAAAACGATTTTTATGTTCAAATCAATGGCCGTGGCGTCTTGCGTGATGAAATCACCTGTCACTGCCTTAATTGATGCAACATGTACTCTTAAAATTGTCCCTCATATGGAAAGTTTTGATCACCTATGCAGACCTGTTTTCGCAGTGCTGTGAAAAAGTATTTGTCTTTTAGAGATTTTTTCTATAGTTACTGTGTTGGACGAGTTGTTTGGATTTAGCCACACTGGAGTCCTTTCAACCATGAGTCCAGCCCATTCAGAGGTGGACTTGCTGGTGTGCTTTGGACCAGTGTCCTGCTATATAACCCATGTTCGCTTGGGCTTAAGGTCAGACACTGATGGACGGACATTCGCCCTCAGGATTTCCTGGTAGAAAGCATAATTCATGGTTCCATACATTACAGCAAGTTGTCCGGGTCCTAAAGTAGATGTAACAGGACACACAACTTCCAAAAACTTTACTTTTCTCTTGTCAGTACACAAATAGTCTTGGGGATAATCAAGATGTTTTTTGACAAATGTGAGATGAACCTTTTTGGTCACCATTTGTATTGACCTTTGAAATCCGCTATAGATACTAATTCTGCCCAGTCTTTCTTATTGTTGAAGCATGATCGCTGATTTTTTATGAGGCTTCCAGTGCTTTAGATGTTGTTTTTGGGTTTTAGAAGATGATTTTTAGTCATTGATGCGCTCTTAAAGTAATAATGGTAGGCTGGCCATTCCTTGAAAGGTTCACCACCATTTCATGTTTTAGGGAGCGAAAGCTGTGGCTTCTCATCACCACATGTAGGTCTACCCTTTGCCCACGTTGTTTACCGATCAGTGTATCATATTATGAGTGTGCAGTTGTAAGAATAAAACATGTAGCGTAGAAGTAATTTAAGAGGTCTGTAGGAATAGAAAAGAATCATATAATAAATTAAGTCCACTACCCATTGCTCCATTCGTAGGTAATGGCTTTTTACCCTTTCCAGATTAAAGTCCATGATATTTTCAAATGATATTTTCAAATATGGATGAGTTTATTTTTTGTCCTGTTCTGGAATTTCTTTAGATCCGGGCATGTTGTCTTCCTTTTTGACATCTTCTAGCTCACTTCATGTTGTCAGACTGGTTCTATTTGATTAGAATTTACTTGTGATTCATTCATTACAGATCACTAAGGATTGAACAATGGGAGCAATTACTATTTCATACAGGACCGAGCTTAATTGCATAGCAACTAAATTTAGTATTTACCCAGGTTATGTTTATCAGTTATTAACTTTGTTTCAGGATCTGCAACAACAGAAGATGTCTGTGAGAAGGAAAATACTTTTTCACAGGACTGTTTACCTGCTAAACCTAATTAGTCCGAGACATATTAGCATATAACATCAGCTAACTTGTGGATTTTTTGTTGGAGGTTGGACTTGTACATATAGTTCTAAATAGATCACAGTAGATCTCTAACCAAACTGTGATTGGCAGTGCAGAACAGGAACTGAGAGTTAACAAGCTTCAAGTCCGATAATGGGTCGTCGGAGGGGATCCTGAAAATGGTCCGCCTCCTCCTCAGGATCCCCTCCTTTTTAAACCTTGGCAGTAGGGTTGCAACTAACAATTATTTTGCTAATAGATTAATCTGTCGACTATTTTTTTCGATTAATGATCGGATAGCAAAAGGTGTTTAATAGGAAATTTTTCCAGAATTTGAACCAGTCAGGTGAAGCTAAAACTATGCCACTTGAGGAGTTCTGGATAGAGCATATTCAAAGACAAAGAAGGTTTTTCATCTTAAATGCAAAATGTATATATTTCTTGTACATTTTTGGCTTAATTAATACTCTGAGTGGTTTATTCTTTCAGCAAGTAACATGTTTAAAGTCTGTATACTCCAGTTAACGATTATTCGATTACTAAATTAGTTGACGATTATTTCAATAATCAATTAATTCGATTAATTGTTTGCACTTGGCATCTTTCCTTGACAGAAACAAACAAACAAAAGATAGTAGCTATTTTGTTGTAACATTAGAATATGCTTTATTTGTAAAGTTTGTGCAAACAGTTCCACTGTGCTCGCAGTAAAGATATTTTAAATATAAATATATAAAAAGGGAAAGAAAACTAAGATTTATTTCGTAAATATGTATATATACAGTGATTTTAGACGTGGTTAAATTTGTGCAAATATGCATGGTATTGATCTATCTGGGCAACTCTGACTGTTAAGCGTCTTTTGCAAATAGCGCTCTATTGCGCAGACCTGAAGGTAAAAGCCTAGACAGTTTGTTTCCCAAATGTATAGGGTCCGCAGAGATGTTAGCTGCCCTTTTCCTGACCCTAGACCTGTACAAGACCAGGATGGAGGGACGGTCAGCCCTAACATTGCAAAACTTGAAAAAAATTCAAGGGGTGTGGAGACTTTTGCAAGGTGCTGGATATAGTCATGTGGTAATGTATAAACCCATAGCTAATACTGATGTTCTGTATGTTCTTTCTTCTGTTTTCAGGTTTATAAAATGCTGACAAATAAAGAGTCTCTGGATCAGATCATCATAGCCACTCCTGGGCTCAGGTCAGACCCAGTTGCTCTAGGTAAGACCCTGCAGAACTCTGCAAACACCTTTATGCCACTACGGGGGTCGGACAATGAAACTGAAACACCTGTCATTTTAGTGTGGGAGGTTTCATGGCTAAATTGGACCAGCCTGGTAGCCAGTCTTCATTGATTGCACATTGCACCAGTAAGAGCAGAGTGTGAAGGTTCAATTAGGAGGATAAGAGCACAGTTTTGCTCAAAATATTGAAATGCACACAACATTATGGGTGACATACTAGAGTTCAAAAGAGGACAAATTGTTGGTGCACGTCTTGCTGGCGCATCTGTGACCAAGACAGCAAGTCTTTGTGATGTATCAAGAGCCACGGTATCCAGGGTAATGTCAGCATACCACCAAGAAGGACGAACCACATCCAACAGGATTAACTGTGGATGCAAGAAGAAGCTGTCTGAAAGGGATGTTCGGGTGCTAACCCGGATTGTATCCAAAAAACATAAAACCACGGCTGCCCAAATCACGGCAGAATTAAATGTGCACCTCAACTCTCCTGTTTCCACCAGAACTGTCCGTCGGGAGCTCCACAGGGTCAATATACAGGGCCGGGCTGCTATAGCCAAACCTTTGGTCACTCATGCCAATGCCAAACGTCGGTTTCAATGGTGCAAGGAGCGCAAATCTTGGGCTGTGGACAATGTGAAACATGTATTGTTCTCTGATGAGTCCACCTTTACTGTTTTCCCCACATCCAGGAGAGTTACGGTGTGGAGAAGCCCCAAAGAAGCGTACCACCCAGACTGTTGCATGCCCAGAGTGAAGCATGAGGGTGGATCAGTGATGGTTTGGGCTGCCATATCATGGCATTCCCTTGGCCCAATACTTGTGCTAGATGGGCGCGTCACTGCCAAGGACTACCGAAGCATTCTTGAGGACCATGTGCATCCAATGGTTCAAACATTGTATCCTAAAGGCAGTGCCGTGTATCAGGATGACAATGCACCAATACATACAGCAAGACTGGTGAAAGATTGGTTTGATGAACATGAAAGTGAAGGTGAACATCTCCCATGACCTGCACAGTCACCAGATCTAAATATTATTTAGCCACTTTGGGGTGTTTTGGAGGAGCGAGTCAGGAAACGTTTTCCTCCACCAGTATCACGTAGTGACCTGGCCACTATCCTGCAAGAAGAATGGCTTAAAATCCCTCTGACCACTGTGCAGGACTTTTATATGTCATTCCCAAGACAAATTGACTCTGTATTGGCCGCAAAAGGAGGCCCTACACCATACTAATAAATTATTGTGGTCTAAAACCAGGTGTTTCAGTTTCATTGTCCAACCCTTGTACATCTCAGTGTAAGTTGTAACATGTCCCCTTTAAACATTCAGGAGTGCTTCAAGATAAGGATCTCTTTGTGCAGTTCACAGATCCTAACATGCTGGACGTGTAAGTATGACTCTTTTTCAGGTGTCTTGTGACAAATAATTTGACATTTAGTGCTATTTCTGCTGCAGATTAATCAGTTCACATCCGGCCCTGGTCAACGCCATCATCCTGGTCCTGCACTCGGTGGCAGGCAGTATGCCCGCCCAGTCCAGTGCCAGCTCCTCCCGTAATGTTTCTGCCAGTTCATACAGCGATATGCCAGGTGAGCGATGGGTGGAGTTCCCTAAAAAATAACTTTATAGATGAGGGGATCGATATGGTTAAAAAAATGGATGCAGCAAGTTTTTTGCTAAAATCTAATGTTAAAATAGTGTAAAATGAGTCAAATCTGTGATCTGTGATCTCCTGGCAGGAGGTTTCATGTTTGAAGGCATGTCAGATGATGAGGAAGAATTCCAGTCTGTAAGTCTTTTTTCATCCTCGGACCTCAGAGAAAAACACATCAGTTCTAATGAAGTGCAGGCTGATTATTTGAATGTGTGTAAACAGGGGAGTCCAGCAGGGCCCTCCAGCCGAGGCGGGCTCCCAGCAGGAATGCGACCCGTCTCTCTGGGCCACAGTGGAGCGACAGGACCTCGGCCTATAACGCAAAGTGAGCTCGCGACAGCTCTGGCCCTGGCCAGCACACCCGACAGCAGCGCTGTTACTCCAACAACTGCAAGTCAGGTCAGACAGCTGAAACTGAGCTGAATTTATCAGAACCTATTTATTGAGAGAAGAACACTGTTCACGGCGCCTTGCTGCAAAATCTGGCAACATTCTGATTCTGTTTTATCTGCTCTTTGATTAAGATGGACCCCTCCAGTGGCGCAGCTCCAATGCCAGCTGGCACACCAGTCAGTAATGATCTTTTCAGCCAGGCTCTACAGCAAGCTCTGCAGGCCACCAACATGTCCGCTCTACAGGTAAACTAACGCACTAAAGCCCCCACAGTTTGCTCATTACTTCTAGGAGATAATGAGAAACAAAATGTTAACCAGGTGGTGTTTGGATTAAAGGTTATTCTTTCTGAACACGTTTTTGTTTTGCCAGGGCCGTTGGCAGTCCCAGCTGCAGCAGCTCAGGGACATGGGGATCCAGGATGAGGAGCTGATGCTGAGGGCGCTGCAGGCCACAGATGGCGACATCCAGGCTGCCCTCGAGCTCATATTTGCTGGAGGCCCAGGACTCTAAGCCCGTACCCCCACATACAAAACCCACGGCAGAGGAGAGAGCAGGAAAACATCTAGCTCACCTGACTGCCAACAAATGATGAGGACATTTATGACTTACACTGCGTGGTTGTTGTTACTGTGGCATCATTAGGTTTTAATTAACGACCAGAGCAGTTCAAGTTGAGCTCTACGGGTCGTATAAACTGATGTTGCTGTTAGTTTGATTGATTATTGCTACAAATTTATGATAAACCTGTTTAAAAGAAGACACCATCTACGCGTATTCTGATTTAAATACCCTTATCACTTTCGTTTTTGTACGCCTTCATAGTCGAGACAAGTAAATAACAGCTCAGGACATATTTCCAAAAATGTTTGATCATTCAATATGTTTTATCATAACAAAGGACCTCTTTATATGCAGTTAAGGCTTCTGGCAGATTTAGATTTATTGTTATTTCCACTGAACCAAGGAGTTTCTGAGTGGAAACACTGGCATCACACAAATGATACATATGGCAACTACAGAAGCAACAGAAAAAATAACAATTACTCTGTTTTTATTACATTTTTAAAAAATAGCATGTCGAAGATGATTTATGCCCTCCTCAATTATCAACTGAAAAACCTTTATTGACATCTTACAACTGATAATTGCTGACAAGATGTTTGCAAGTTCTCATCGATATTTTTGACCATTCACCTTTTCTGATGAGCTCCAAGTCTTTGAGGTTGGAAGGCTTCCCTGCCATCACCCTCATTTTTAGCTCACTTAACAGAATTAAGTCAGGGCTATGGCTGGGTAACTTCAAAACGTTAATATTACCTCCAGTCAGGAGGAACAGAAAATGGTTTGAATCTAAATCTGCCATTATTTTTGAGTTTAATTATAATATTCAAGTGTTGTGGTTAAAACCAACCGAACCCGAGGCAAAACCAAGACTATGACAATACCCACACTTTAAAAAAGTTGAGCCCAAGACCAAACCAATGTCAGATGATGTTCAAGGTCATTGCTGTAATCATATTAATGTAGTTGTTGCTGTAAACATTTAAAGAAACTCACTTGGGGCTCATTAGCTAACTAGCCTAAAACAGATTGGACTGGTGCATTGCAACAACATTCAGGTAAACCCACACTTCGACTAGTCAAGTCAAGTTTATTTATATGGACTACATGCCACTTGTCCAAGTTAAACAGACAAATAATCAACTATGGAAAGCAGATACATCCAGCTAAATCAGGGGTGTCCAAGGTTAGGCCTTTCTTTTGTTTGCCATGTTTTTGTGCTTTTGTTTTAATATAATAGGGCCACAAACATCCTGAAAACCTTTTACAAAAATAGACATGGGCACACCCATTCAGTACATTTAGCTAAATACACCAAAGGTTTTTGAAGAAAGTTGTCCTTATTGTTGCTGACAAGAGACTAAAACATTTTCTTGACCAATAAAACAGAAAAGATTTAAACCAAAAAGTTTGGAAACTGTATTAAGGAAAACGTACGAGACTCTTTTTCAGGCCTACAATAATTGGTTCTCTTCTACTTTGCCTTATTAAAATATAGCAGGTAAAATTTATTGCTGGCCAATTAAAAGGAAAAGAATTTACAATAAAATTATTTTGCACTTTAAATGAAAAAAACTTATGGTTCTCAGGTACTTTCAGATTTTCAACAACTTGGGCCTGACATCTCTTCTCTAAACATTAGCTGACTTCGCATTAGCTGCAGGCGGGGTGAGTGGAGAAGACTGGTGAAGGTGGACGGCTTAACTCACTTGGCGTTCTTTATTTCTGTGTTGTACAAACAGACAAATATCCAGGTATTTTAACTCGAAAATGTTACTCCCTGTTTTCTCCCTTTTCTCATCCTCAGACACAGGTGGCCGCCATTTTTAAAGTCGAAAACTTTATTGGTTGCATTTGAATGCAGCCAGTAGTTGCGCACTAAGTTGCTATGAAAAATGAAATGTCGCAACAGTGCTTTTGAAAACAGAAATCCTGTGTCCAGCACATTTGAGACCAGAACAACACATAATGTAGCTGAGGTTGTGACAATACCAAGACTTTGAAAATGTGGTCTCAAGACCCTTATTGAGTATCACAACAGTTAAATACATTAGATAAGCAATGCTTAACATTTATGGTATTCACGTTACTATATTTTATTTTTTCCTTTTGTCTTTCTTTTTGTATTTATTAAACTAGGAAGGATTTAAAAATGGGACAGTTTTAGTTTATAATGCAAGTGAAACAAGCGTTGAAAGACAAGGGATGAGATTCATAACCCAGCTGACATGTTGCTTCTCACTGATAGTAACATTAACGTTTCGCATTGGCCCGGCCAGTCTCGACTTAAATCCGATAGAGAATCTGTGGCGGGAACTAAAGATTAGGGTGATGGTAATGAGGCCTTCAAACCTCAAAGACGTCGAAAGATCGATGCCAAAGATAAATTGACAAAAAGTTGTTGGTTGATGAAAATATTTTTCAATCTAAATCTGCCAGGGATGTAAATAATTTGTGTCTTAACTGAGATAAAAGACAATAGCAGTTAAACCAAATTCTGAACCCTCCCTAGGAAAATTGAACATATTTATGCAGACCTTTTATGGTAAATTCTGTTGTGATTTAACAAAAGGTTAAAGGTTTGAGAGGGATGTTTACCTAACATTGTTTTTACAATAAACTGCAATGTATATTTTTGTCTGATTTTTCTAAACGTTCTGCACTTGTTACCTGGCATAAGGAGCTCAGCATGACATGCTGACTTCAGGTATATGTGGAGTCATCTGTGTAATTCTCCAATGTGTACACTAGATGGCAATGTAGTGCTTTATTTTGACATACAGGTCAGTGTTCTTAGCCCACCTTCGTTTGCCCTCTCTTGAGTCTTTGTTGTTTGATTCTTAGTAGTTGTAACTGTTCTTCATATTTCAGAGGCCATGTCAACCAGCAGTGTGTAACACCATCACAGGTTAGGTGTTCTAACAATGTGTCCCACCTATCAATCTGTCCTGCTTTGTTGTGCTGTGTAGACTGCGTAGAAGTGACTGTCTACTGAACAGTCCAGTCTGTGGAAGGTGTTGCATAAACTATTTCATATGTCTGACTCTTACTTGGAGAAACGCCTTATTGCACTGTATGCCATCAATGAGAAAAGTCCCCTGTTGTTTAGCTTCAAACACCTATGCATTGCAACTTTCTATTTATATTGTGGATACAATGATGCATTTCTGAACAATAAGTATGTCAACTGTTTTTAAATAAAACTTAAATTTGTACTAAACTCATCCATCCAATCTCTTCCGTTTATCTGACATCAGATCGCAGGAGAAACAGGTACAGGAGGAAAACCCAGACACTCATTCCCTAGTAATACTCACCAGCTCAGTCCGGGGGATCCCAAGGCATTCCCAGGCTGGAAGAGATAATATAACCCTTCCCTGAGTTTGTCCTAGGCTCTCCTCCCACTGAAGTGTGCCTGGAAAACCTGTGTACCAAACACAGCATGTAACTAACTTTATATAGGTTTATTAAACATCATGACTTAACAAAGCTGTGTAGAAAACTTTGTTTGCAGAGTGTGTTCAGTAAGAAAGACAATGTAAAAATATGTATGTGTGCAATTTATCTGTTATCTGTTTGATTTCGATTGTGCTAGATATAAAGACCAATTTTCAAATTGCTCATGGTTACTGTAAAGTTCACGGTCTTGTTATTGCCCTTTTTGACATTTAAGTTTTAGTGACGGCGAGTTTTAAATTAATTAATTCTTGTAGTAACTTGAGAAATACGGTCATACTCCTAATAGTTAAGCTGTTGCGAAAACGTACATTTTTTCTGTATCTAAATTCCAACAATGTATTCCAGTCAGAAGATTCTGAAAATACACCTGAATATGGCACCAAGGTGGAATAATTGTTACACTGGTAATGGGATCCAAGGGATATGAGATGTTTCAGTGTCTCTGCAGGACCTCACACAACCAAGAGATGGTGGTGGTGCAGGGCAGCAGCTGTGGTATCCAGAAGATCTACTTCTTGATGTTACCCAAACTGATTAGGCTGTTAACTCTGGTCAAAACTGAATAACAGATCAGGGCAAACATTTGGACTTTAGAGTGTCTAGGTAAACTTAATGCACAATGTGCATTTTGTCCAACAACACTAAACATTTGGTGGGAAAACAAAAATTAAACTGTCTTCAGACTGGCAGAGGACTTTTAAAATCCTCAAAACCACAGTAGCCTTCCGAATGCCCATGGTTCCCCATAGAACAAGCTAAATAGCAGAACACCAGGACACCCTAGGCAGTAGGTTGATGATCGACTTTGTTGTCAGACCTTCGGCCGCATGTTTTGGACACTCGGGTGAAGAGAAGGGCTGAGCTGTCCACTGATCACCACCTGGTGGTGAGTTGGATCCGCTGGAAAAGGAGAAAGCCGGACAGACTTCGCAGGCCCAAGCGCGTGAGGGTCTGCTAGGAACGTCTGGCGGAGCCCTCGGCCAGGTACGTGTTCAACTCCCACCTCCGGGAGAGCTTTGACCAGATTCCGGGGGATGTTGGAGACATAGAGTCCGAGTGGACCATGTTCTCCGCATCTATTGTCGATGCTGCTGCCTGTAGCTGCGGCCGTAAGGTCTGCGGTGCCTGTCGCGGTGGCGATCCCCGAACCCGGTGGTGGACACCGGCAGTAAGGGACGCTGTCAAGCTGAAGAAGGAGTCCTATCGGCTGTGGTTGCCTTGTGGGACTCCTGAGGTGGCTGACGGGTACCGTGAGGCCAACCGTGCCGCAGCCCGGGCTGTGGCAGAGGCAAAAACCCAGGCCTGGGAGGAGTTCGGTGAGGCCATGGAGAAGAACTACCAGTTGGCCTCGAAGCAATTCTGGCACCTCAGGAGGGGGGAAGCAGTGCTTCACCAACACTGTTTACAGTGGGGGTGGGAGGCTGCTGACTTCGACTGGGGACATTATCGGGCGGTGGAAGGAGTACTTCAAGGATCTCCTCAATCCTGAAATCACTCATTCCCTGGTGGAAACAGAGGCTGGGGACTCGGGGTTAGACTCTTTCATCACCCAGGCTGAAGTCAACGAGGTGGTTAAAAAGCTCCCCGGTGGCAGGGCTTCGGGGGTGGATGAGATCCGCCCTGAGTACCTCAAGTCTCTGGATGTTGTAGGGCTGTCATGGTTGACACGCTTCAACATTGTGTGGCGGTCAGGGACAGTGCCTCTGGACTGGCAGACTGGGGTGGTGGTCCCCCTTCATAAGAAGGGTGACCGGAGAGTGTGTTCCAACTACAGGGGCATCACACTCCTCAGCCTCCCTGGTAAGGCCTACGCCTGGGTATTGGAGAGGAGAGTCCGGCCGATAGTTGAACCTCGGCTTCAGGAGGAGCAGTGTGGTTTTTGTCCTGGCCATGGAACACTGGACCAGCTCTATACCCTCTACAGGGTACACGAGGGTTCATGGGAGTTGCCCAACCGGCCCAAATGTGTTTTGTGGACCTGGAGAAGGCATTCGACTTTATCCATCGTGGTGCCCTGTGGGGGGTGCTCTAGGAGTATGGAATCGGGGGCCCTTTATTAGGGGTCATCCGGTCTCTGTACAAGCAGAGCAGGAGTTTGGTCCGCATTGCCAGCACTAAGTAGGACCTGTTCCCGGTGCATGTTGGACTCCAGCAGGGCTGCCCATTGTCACCGGTCCTGTTCATAACTTTTATGGACAGGATTTCAAGGCCAAGGCCCGGAGGGGGTCTGCTTTGGGGACCAGTGGATTTTGTCTCTTCTTTTTGCGGATGATGTGGTACTGCTGGCCCCCTCTAGCCAAGACCTACAGCATGCGCTGGGGTGGTTCGCAGCCAAGTGTGAAGCGGCTGGGATGAAGATCAGCTCCTCCAAGTCCGAGGCCATGGTTCTTGACCGGAAAAGGGTGGCTTGTCCTCTTCAGGTTGGAGGGGAGTTCCTGCCTCAAGTGGAGGAGTTCAAGTATCTCAGAGTCTTCTTCACGAGTGAGGGAAGAATGGAGCGGGAGATCGACAGACGGATCAGTGTGGCTGTCGCAGTAATGGGGGCACTGTGCTGGTCCATTGTGGTTGAAGAGCTGAGCCGAAAAGCGAAGTTCTCGATTTACTGGTCGGTCTGTGTACCTACCCTCACCCATGGCCATGAACTTTGGGCCATGACCGAAAGAACGAGATCCCGGATACAAGCGGCTGAAATCAGCTTCCTCCGTAGGGTGGCCGGGCACTCCCTTAGAGATAGGGTGAGGAGCTCGGCCATCCGAGAGGGGCTCGGAGTAGAGCCGCTGCTCCTCCACATCGAGAGGAGCCAGTTGAGGTGGCTCGGGCATCTATATCGGATGCCTCCTGGACGCCTTCCTCGGGAGCTGTTCCAAGCATGTCCTACCGGGAGGAGGCCCAGGGGACGGCCCAGGACATGCTGGAGGGACTTTGTCGCTCGGCTGGCCTGGGAACGCCTTGGGCTCCCCCCGGAGGAGCTGGAGGAGGTGTCTGGGGAGAGGAATGTCTGGGCGTCTCTGCTGAGACTGCTGCCCCCCGCGACCCGGTCCCGGATAAAGCGGAAGACGACGAGTACGAGTAAATAGCAGAACTTACGGAAAATGGAAAACAGTCCTCCTTATTGCACCTTTTCTGTTTCAGTTCTGTGAAATGTAAATGCCTGACATTAAACAGCCCCCTGATCAGAGGTGAACAAAGTAAGCATGCTTTTATTCAGCTACAAAATGATTTATTTTGTTCAGCTTTTAATTTTGGTTTTATGTCACTATTCTTTAGCAAGGACCTGAAGCCGACATTTCCCAGCAGTTTGTTCCCTCCCTGAGCATTGGTTTTGCATTGAATTGATTGCTCAACCAAGGCAAAGCAAACATGTTTTTCTTTCAAATTTTATTGCTTTGAAAGCTTGCATTTTACATGTTTACACAAACATTAAAAGGTATTCCCCCTTTCTCTAAATTCTAAAAAAACAAAATGTATTTGGTGCGGTATAAAATTCAACAAAAACTACTTTGGATTTTTGTCCACTCTTTATATGTCAGTATAATTAGTAGAAACAACTTCAGATGTAATATTAGTACATAGTGCAAAGATTCTGGCCAAGAAAACATCAACCAGTCAATAACAAAGAGGAATACTGGTAACAATTCACTGACTCTGTTAAGTCATGTTGGAACCAAAACCAATGCATAATTTGGCCAGTTGAAGAACAAAACATTGCTGTAGAAAATGTATTGAATTAAAATTTCCTTAAAAATACGATGGTTTCTTCACCCTTGTGCCTAAATTAGAAAGTTATGTGCTTTGGTAAGTGTTTATCAAAAACAACCTTGACATTTGTTGATACAATTTGATTAGATTTTTTATGGCACTGAAATGTGTCTATCTTAGAATTGACCGTCGTTTATTTTCCAGTCTTAATCACGTTATAAAACCCCAGATGTTGCTTAGGATGCATTGAACAAGACAGTGTAAAGGTTTTTTGGTGACATTTAATTTTTTATTTACAACTTCAATGTGAATGTTTTAGTTTTACTCTAACTTACCACAACCGCCAATGATGCAAGAGCCGGTGACTGTTCGGTCATCCTGCTGACAGGTGGCGCTGCTGAGCTGCGACCGCCCTATAGCAGGAAGCCGGTGTCAGAGCAAGGAAACGGGAAACTGAAAGTGTTAGATCTCCAAGGCTGAGCAAAAGTACGCCAATTTAGAGGCTTTCATTTAAGGTAACAAAAAGGCGATGCCCAGCTTTGTGTCTCAATATGTTAATTTTGACAACTACTGACATCGTTTCTTCAGTATGTTACGTTTAAACTTCAGGCTTCTGTACAAGTAAAGCAGCGAGAGAGATGGCTAACAGATTAGCATGCTGCGATAATGCAGATTCATCCTGGTGCACTGGTTAGCTAAATAGCTAGCTGTCTGTGGATGTTAGAGAAGCTTTTTAGCACAATTTTTTAATCAGCGTACACAAGAGTCACAAATACAAATTATTTTCAAAATCGTAGAGTATTACGTGTTTTTACTTCCCACATGCGTGATATCTGTAATGTTAGATAAATGTTGGGGGCGTCTTGTCCCTGATGCCTGCGGCTTTAAATCCTTCCTGTTCTGTATTTTTTTCAGATAATTTCCAGTGACCAGGGAAAATGGTTTGTTGCTGCTTTGTTTTTTGCATTCAAAATGTTGTGGATATGTAAAATATTTTAATAATGGTGTCGTTGTTTAGTCACGCAGATATGACTCCCGGACAACGATCTTTTCACCTGAAGGCAAGTTGTCTTTCCGTTTTTAGAATGGATTTATTATAATTTATAGTTATTATTGTGTTGCTTGATGATTTTTAGACCGAATGGTGTGGGGGTTTAAAGTATTTTATCCACATCTGATTGGTGATCAGAGTCTGACCGGCTCTGATCACCAATCAGAGCCGGTCAAGGAAAAACTGACCGATCCCAACCTCATGCTCGTGGACTAATGCACTGATCGATTGATGCCAAATAGCATATAGATTGCAATATTTTAACTATGTTGACATCTTAGATCTCAATTGAGTCTGCTTAAACATATTATGGCTAAACAATCCAGATACTCTGTCATGGAGTTGCCTTATTTCAGTTTTTTTTTTTGCTGTAATTTACAGGGCGTCTGTACCAGGTGGAGTATGCGATGGAAGCAATCGGTCACGCTGGAACATGCCTCGGGATTCTCGCCAACGATGGAGTGCTGCTAGCAGCAGAGAGACGCAACATCCACAAACTACTTGATGAGGTCTTCTTCTCCGAGAAGATCTACAAGCTCAACGAGTACGAAAAATAGACCGTGGCTCCCATTCCTTCCAAAAAAACATAATCTGTTTATGCCGTTTTGTTTGGAAATTATTTGTTTGTTATTTCAGGGATATGGCTTGTAGTGTTGCTGGGATCACATCAGATGCTAATGTACTCACAAATGAGCTGCGACTTATTGCACAGAGGTAAGTGTCGATCTGAAAATATGTTTTAAAATTGCCTGTGTTTGCTTAAAACAGCTGATCTCTAAGAGGATGGTAAGCTAAACAAGCAGTTTATAACTTTTCTAAGGTTTTCTAACCTGAAGGAATATTTCAACTCTCTCCAGGTATTTATTGCAGTACCAGGAGCCGATTCCATGCGAGCAGCTGGTCACAGCTCTGTGCGACATAAAGCAAGCCTACACGCAGTTTGGAGGTATGTGCAGCAGCCTGCATCAGGTTGCTGAAGGAGACATGTGGATTTGACCTAGGTGTGCACTTAGATACACATAGACTTGTGCTTTGTCCCTCAACAGGTAAGAGACCGTTTGGTGTGTCTCTGCTGTACATGGGCTGGGACAAACACTACGGCTTCCAGTTATACCAGAGTGACCCCAGCGGTAACTATGGAGGTTGGAAGGCAACCTGTATTGGTAACAACAGTGCTGTAAGTCTGACAAATCCACTAAACAACAGTGAGATGTCCATAGTTAAGTAAAATGGGCAGTACAACCTCAGTGCTAGCTATCAGTGTTAGTTCAGTAGATGTTAACTGCATTTTAAATGTCTGTGATTAAATTACTGCCATTTTCTGTCATAATATGAGGTTTGCCACAAGAATTACAATTTGAAATCTTAACTATTCCATTGGATGTTTTTTTTTTATCATGTCGATATCTTGGCCTTAGGCTGCTGTGTCCATGCTGAAACAGGACTACAAAGAAGGGGAAATGACCCTGTCCTCTGCTCTGGCTTTGGCCATCAAAGTCCTCAACAAAACAATGGATGTCAGCAAGCTCTCAGCAGAGAAAGGTGAGCCCCACAGGGACTATTCTCTCTGCTTCTAATAGTTTGATTTAAAATTTCAATAATACCTGTTAAATTAGATGTTTTAATTATTTTTTATTCTACCTGACTACAACAGGAACAACCTTCATGAAATATAAAACAGAAATTATGTGATAAATTAAATGCGGCGATGTTTTGCAAACTGTGACACAGCTCTTTGCCGCCCTGACTCTTGCAGTTGAGGTCGCCACCCTGACACGAGAAGACGGAAAAACAAAAATCAAGGTGCTGAAACAGAAGGAAGTTGAGGAACTCATCAAAAAACACGAGGCTGAAGAGGCCAAAGCTGAAAAGGACAAAAAAGAGAAGGAGCAGAAGGAGAAGGATAAATAAAAAAAGCAAAGAATTTTCCTCTGTTTCATCAAATCCTGTATTGTTTTTGTCTTTTACATTAAATGCTTGGAAATCAAATCTTTGAGCTGTTGCCAGAAAACCAAAACATTTGACATAAACATAAAGTGGAGTGTTGTGAAAAATGTTTTTACATCAGAATATTGCTTACTTATTAAGAGTATATACACCACATGCTCCACACTTACTGCCTCCCCTGTTGAGGTCTTGCAGTGAATTAATGTTTTATTGCCAAAGCATAATCAGACACGGAGACATTTGGAGTACATTTATTCAGTGTGAAGAAAGTCCCACTTCAGGAATAATCAGTGCTGCAGTTATTAGTAGCTCTGCTGTTGGAGCATATGGAGAGAGTGAACTCGGACCATTCCTCATTGCACAATCTCTCTCAAACATTACTATGTTGATTAGGTCATATACCTGCTGAAAGAGCGAATTAGTAATTTTTTTGGTAATTTTTTGTTTAAACATTGCTGCATTCTTAACGAGGTTCCCTGAGTATTTGGAAGAGAGATACACCCAAAGCACCACAGATACACCACCATACTTAACATCAACGATGGGTTCTTTTTGATATATTCGTTTTATGCCAGAGCCACGTGCCATGCTTGTTTCTGGGAAGCACAGATATTTTCAAAACATTCTTCAGAAAAACAACTCTGAACATGTAGTTAGAATAGTTAAGCAAACCTTTGCAGCTTTTTGTAAAAAAAAAAAAACACAAAGAGGAAAATTATGCTTCATCTCCTCTGATGCTTCCATTGTATTTCACATTTATTACCACGTGATGGCGATAGAGTTCGCATCATACCGTATTTGATTTAACTGTATCTAAAACGTGGTTTAGACGTTGATCTAGATGACAGCGTAGCGTATAAGAAATGACAAAGTTGCACACCAGACACTAAATATGCACCATTTTGTGCACAATCATGACTCTGTGAGAGAATTAACCCTAAGTGCTGACACATAAAGCCACACAGGTAAATACGTGGTTTAGTTATTCTTTTACCAAATGTAACTTTGTGAGTTCTGTTGAGCCCAGAGCAGGTGGTAAATGTGACAGCAGCTGTCTGTTTATTGCTGGGCGGTGTAAACACACCGTTACTCTTTAGGTGGCTACGGCTGGACTGAAACCAGCTGCTGGGAGTGCTGCACGTTGTCATTGCTTAGGTAAAACTGAAATATTTTAGTTTTTTTATCCTTCTTTTGTTATTTCTTATGTTTAAGCCACCTTAGCAAATTTCTCTATAGTAGACATTTGCTTAGGTGGCTTTAAACATAAGAAATAACAAAAGAAGGTTGACGAACGATAAGGAGGGAAATGATGTCATTCAGGTTTAACCATCTGCTGCGTTGCTGTGTCTGATAATAAAATGGAGGATGTGTGATGCCATTGCTTTAGCAACATAAAGGCGCAATTCCAACTGATATTCTAAATGTTCTCTTTGCTGTTTTCTCAAATAATAAAAACACATTTTTTTTCTCTTTCTTGACAATTCTGTATTAAGTAAAATGATTTTGTTGGTAAAACATCAGCTCCATGTTTCCATCATGATTTAGAGTTGACCTTTCTATTCCCTACAGGAGTTACATCCCACACAAGGTCATTGTTTTCATTTCTTTATGTGGTGTATTTAAGATTCATATTAATATTGACCCATTAGTGGATAAATTACGCATGAACATGTTTTCTACTCAAACCTCACCTTGTTAGATTTCCTTACAATCACCCTAACAGTGAATCAGTTGCAGCATATTGTTACACACCATAACTATAAAGCTGTTTTGCAACAGAAATCATTTATGGACAGTTCACACAATAGTTCTCCATCAATCCATCCATCCATCCATCGTCTTTTATTTTATCTATTGTGTTGCGGGGGCAAAAGCTTCAGGAGGGAACCCCAGACATCCCTCACTCCAGCGTTTCCAGGTCAGATGGGATATATAGTCCCTCTGGCGAGTTCTGGGTCTTCCCTGGGGTCTCCACCCAGTGGGACGTGCCTGGAAACCCCCCAAAGAGAGGAGCCCAGGGGGCATCCAGATCAGATGCCCGAACCATCTCAGCAGACTCCTTTTGATGTGAAGAAGCATTACTTTGAGCTCCCCCACAGATGAGACTTTTGATAAATGCAGATGAAAGAAGGGAGGGCGTCTGCTCTGACCAATAGGCTAGAGGTAGCAGTGGTACAGTAAAGATGATTTTGAAAAAATAACTAACAAAATGCTAACAGGACAATAGGCAGGTTTGGGAAATCAGTGATAATGTAGCAAGAGAAAAAAAACAGGTAGGTTCAGTATTTTAACAGCGTGTAGAATGAAGGAACAGTGTAGAGCAGCTCGGTGGAGTATTGGAACCATAGCATCATAAGAAACAGATTGTGTTCAAACTGTCATCAAAAGGAAACATTTCAGGCCTAATCTTCAACCTGTTTTTACAGGAAAAAGATCTTACTTGCCTCCCATTATTAGATACTAACTTTAAAGCTAATTAACAGTTTACTCTTTTATTTTCTCTTTACCACTCCTGCTAGATCAAAAGACACTTTCAGATTTTTTTTTATTTTGAATAAAAATCATGCCTCAGTTTCCTTCTGCTATAAGGAGATAAAATGTGGAAAAGTTTAACAGGCATACATAAAGGAACTGAACGTAGCATTTCTAAACCCCTCTGATAAGGAATAAAGTCAGCAATGCACTGAATGTGACCAGCTGATAATTTTGTAGTATTATTTAGCCTGTAGTTTGCTAAAGATGTCTAACTGATCCTGGTGTGAAGTTGCAGCAGATTTGTGACGATTGCCAAACACCAGCCCATTTTTAGGTCAGCTTAATATGACAGAGCTCCAACATATCATTGTCAAACTAAGTGTCTATCTTTTACAGAATGGGCTTCTTAAATAAAAACAGGGCAACAGTAGGTTCCTGCTGACATCTCCAACACATCTTGTTGACCTGGTACTGCAGTTCCTGGTGGCACTATCAGAGTGTTTGAGGACAAGAAATCCAGATTAAATGAGCCCATTTTTTTCTCTTATATTAACCACTTTGTAGTTAATTAATTAATTGATAGTTACCTAACAGAATAAATGCAAAACTAAAATAAACAATTCATTATGGCAGAAATGATACCAATTGTTTGGTCCGTATCATCATTTTTATGCATATTTTTTACTCCAAGCTGTGGAAACTTGAATGCTTAGGGTGATTTGTATTTGTGTGAGAGAGGATGTGGCCTAAGTAGATTAACAGTTTATTTCAAATTCAGAAAAATCCAAAACTGTAAAAAGTATTTCAAAGGTAAGCAGCGCTCTTTATTATTACAGCCAAGATATCTGACAGTGGTCACAGAACCTTCAAACGTTTTGCTGCAGCTAGTCAGCAGGGTCAGATTAAAGGACCAGATTGGAGAAAAATCAAGCATGAAGCTATCAGAAACCCATTCTCCTTCAGTGCTGTCATATTCCAAAACTGTGACTTGTCTGGAGAACCCAGAAGTACAAGTTGTTCAGTGAGCAGAAGGTAAGGAAGGTTGAAACCTGACCATCACCAATGAACAAAAAACCTAAGTTGAAATGTCCAGACTGGCCCAAGAAATATTTGAAGACAGAGTTTTTGATGTTTGTTTGGACTGATGAAATAAAAGTAACTTTTGACGGAGCAGATGGATGACAGAGGCACATAGCTCCACCTCGACTCAGACAACAGCTGGGTGGAGTTTGAGTACTGAATTGGGCTGGAATCATTAAAGATGAGCTGGTTAGACTTGTGTGGGTTAGAGATGGACTCAATATAAACTGCCAAACCTACTGCCAGTATTTAGAAGACACTTTGCAGGATAAAAGTCTCCAGCTTTTAAGATGACCATGATGTTTATGCAGGACAATGTCTCTCATCACATGCATTTTTTGTTAATTGTTTCCAACTTTGAACTAATGTCGTAATTTGTTGATTTGTTGTGCAGCACTTTGGCTAACGGCAGTTGTTTTTATCTTTGCAATTTAAACAAATGTGATTTGATTTGATTTGATTTGATTTGACATATATGGAAGTACTCCACTCCTTGGCTTGCCTTTAAAGGCCTTAAAGATCAAAGAATATTAACATGCTCCTCTTCCTCACCAGACCTAAACCCAACTGAGAATCTGTGGTCCTTTCTTTATGAGAAAGTTGCAGGGAAGGAAAATAACAAACCTCTCTGCACAGCGTCTGGGAGGCTGTAGTTGCTGCTACACAAAACAATGATCATCAATAAAGACACTGACAGACTAAATTAATGGAAGGTATGTGACTGTTATTGAAAAAACGGTGGTTACATTGATCACAGATATTTTTTAAATGTCAGAAATGGTTCGTTGTTTTGTGTGTTTGAGTTGCTTCACAAAATTCTTATTTTAACAGATAAAAAGCAGTAAAATGAGAATATTTTCATTTCTGATGAGGTTGCATAATACCTGCAGATTAATAGTTGTCCAATCATCACCTCACTTTCTGAAATATTCAGGTCTGAGACTTATTAACATTTTGTATTTGTTGAGAGCTCTAAAGTCATTCAATAATAAAAAATTGTGTGTACTAACAATAATCTAAAACAGAGACGGTTTATTCTCTTAAGGTCTTTTTTAAATGTGTTTTTAGATGGTAACTAGCCCAGCAGGAAATTATTAATTATTCAGATATCCATAGTTATTCATGAATTCTGGCCATTTTTTTTTACCTAACTGTGTGTGGTGGCAGGATAAATCTGGCTCACAGTTTTCTGAGTTGCTGAATGTTTTTAATCATTGGTCTATAGATATGGGCAAGTTTAATCCACTACACTATTCATAAAACTTGAACTTTTTCACTATTTTGTTACAGCCACACATTCTAGTGGAATGTACTGGGGTTTTATGCGACACACCTACATGAAGTGGTACATAATTATTAAGTGGAAGAAAAATTATGCATGATTTTAACATTTTGTTTACATAGAATCATTTGATAAGTGTGCCACTCTGAGTTAATTCTTTGTAACAACTATCTTTTGCTGAAATTTTACAGCTGCAAGTCTTTTGGGGGTATGTGTCTACAAGCTTTGCACATTGATAGACTTAGGTGTGTGTAGATTACTCTTTGCAAAATTGCTCAAGCTCAGCCAGGTTTGATGGAGAGCATCTGAGAATACCTTTTATCGAGTTTTGTTGAGCTTCTTCTTCCACATGTGTGCTTTGTCGCCAATTTGGTGTGTGGCAAACTTTAAAACCATGGATTTTCTCCAACTGTTTATTTTCTTTGTGCCAATCTTCCATAATAACAGTTGCAGTTGTCCTGTCAGCAGACTCTGTCAGCTGTGGATTTCTTCAGCTCCTCCAGTTACAATGGGCCCTTGGCTGTTTCTCTGATTAATGCTCTGCTTGCCCAGACTGTCAGTTTAGGTGGATGGCCATCTTGGCAGGTTTGCGGCTGTTCCATATGCTTTTTCTTTTTGTAGGATGGACCGAGCAATCCTCCATCAAAACTTAAGATATTCTTTCACTCTGCACTGATTTCTTCATAACTTTCTCCCTGAACCGATCTGTGATGTTCCTAGGTCTTCATGAAGTTGTTCATTCCCTTATGCTCTCTAACAAATTTCTAAGGCCGTCACAGAAGAGCTGGATTTGGTTTAAATAAAGCACAGAAATACTTCATTTTTTATGTAAATTTTATTTCCCAACCAGGATTTTTCCCCCACTAAATTAAAGGCTGAATTTTTCTACAGTTGACATGGTCAGATGGTACCTTTTTAGAAAAGACAATAAAAAATAAACCATGGATTTTCTGTAGTTTCATCTGAGTGTTAAGCTGGTTTAATAGTCTTGTAAAGTGGATGTTTTCCTTTGCATTTTCAATTGCAATAGGATAATTCCATGAATGGTATTAAGTGGAATAACAAACATAGGTTGATATTTTTATTTTGTTATATATATATATATATATATATATATATATATATATATATATATATATATATATATATATTGAATATATATTCGGACAGTTGTTTGTTTACAGGTTTTGTGAGCAACGTTCGATCATTAAAGTTCAAGTTGTTTGACCCACATTTTAGACCAAAACTCTTAAAATATAAAACTTTTTTCATCTGAAGTCAGGCTCTCATTTGGGGCTATATTCAGACTTAAAAGTAAATTATCAGAGCAGGGCACACTGAGTGAGGTCACGATGTTCACATGAGCTCTTACAGCTTTCAGTGGGAGGATTTTGGCATCTGAATGACTGGAGCCGCTCACGGACCTCCCCTACAAAAGCCTGAGCCTAAAAAAGTCCAACAGAAGTTTTCTTCTTTTCATCAAACTCTATAGATGGAAATATGTTTTTATGCATTTATTTAAAAACTTTCTTTCACCCTTTTGGAAGAAGCACTTCCGAAATGTTATCCCTCTCACAAATCTTTCTGAACAGGCCGGACATTTTGGGAAGAGTCCGTCCACTGTGATGAAGAGGATAGGAAGAGCAGGGCAATCTGTTGCAGTGTAAACACAGCGCCAGAAAAGGCACTGGAATGTCTCTGCAGTGGGAGCTGGAGAACGAGGTCAGCTGGAGGCCAAGGCAGGTGGTATAGATCAGAATCAAGGCTGACATCTCAGCATTAACTTATCCAAACAAGAGGCAGCCGGTATGTTATCCTGCGAGTGCTGGAGGAGGAGCAGCAGGAGGAGATAGGAGGAGGAAGAAAGACTGAATATAAAGAAATAGAGGAGTTTCAAAGAGATGCAACTGACAGGAACAAGGTAGAACATCACTACAGTCCAGTAATCTCTCCCCCCACCTCCCCCAGGGGAAACACACCAGTATGCAGACGAGGTGAAACATAACATGGACACTTTTTAAAGGCCTTCTGTCACTGATCCTCAAACTTTGAGCTGCAAATCTCTGGAAGTCAGTCAGAGATTATGTGTGTTGAGTTAGGACATCATCGGCTAATTCTACTGCTGGGTATTTAGGTTTATTTATAACTGTAATAATACTTCTATTGTCCACTGAGCTGTATCTACTCTTTGGATATATTTGTTCCTTCATATCTACTTACTGCTCATGATTTTGCCAAAAAATGCTAAATAATGTGACGTCCTGACCAATAATCATTCCTATTCTTAATTCTATTATCAGTTTTTAAAGTAGACCTCCAACCGTTTTGGCATAGTTTTTCTTGTACTTTTGTGTACTTTTTAAATAGCAAAATTAAAGGGTTGACTGAAAATGAAAATTATGAAGACTAGACACACACAAAGGAAAACACTTGGGCTTCAACCTATAAACTAGCTAGTCTGAGGTTGACCTTCAAATAAAGTATTGCAACTCTGTGTGTTTAAACGGTTATATATTTAAACGTCTTTGTGTAAGCATCCAAGCCCAGTATACAGTGCCTTTTGTCATCACTGTACTTTACTGTAATTTTATGACATGCACCAACACAAGGTAGTTCATAGCTATAAACATGGCTGAAACATGGTTTTCAAAATGCTTTACACATAAAAATCTGAATAATGTGGAGTACGTGCCTACATTTCTACAACAGTCTTTTGGGGTATGTCTCTACCAGCTTTGTAAATGTAGAGACTGTTTTTTTTGTCCATTCTTCTTTATAAGACTGGAAGGAGAGTCTCTGCACAGCAGTTTTTAAGCCTTGCCACAGATTCTTCTTTTGTTCCGATTCAGTTGCGTTTACCTCTGGACTTTGAGCAGGCAATTCTAAAACATGAATATGCTTTCTTCTAAACCAGTTCATTGTAGCTTTTGTTGTATATTTTGGATCACTGCCCAGGTGGAAGGGAATGTTCTCCTCAGTCTCAAGCATGTTGCAGCCTCTACACTGATTTCTTCCTTTATTGCCATGTTATTTAGCTCCATCTATCTTCCCATCAATTCTGACCAGCTTCCCTGTCTCTGCTGAAGAAAAGCATACCTCACAGCATGATGCTGCCACCACCATTTGTTACAGCAGATATCTTGTGTTCAGGGTGATGTGCTGTCTTCGTATTCCTCCATACAAACATTTACACTAGGATAGTCCGGGGAACTGTTTGATTGGGCAGGCAAATGATCAAATAAATTTTACAGGACAATTGAATTGGTTCACTTTCACATGGTGGTTATGAAAGCAAACCAAAGTGCCTGCATCATTCAGTTACAACAGCTGCTTATTTGGAGGCACTATCAGAACAGGCTGCACAGTAAAAGCAGCAGTGGAGGCTCTTTGCCCTTTGTTGTAATGACTGAAATATTAACCTTTAACCATCTCTCAATGAACCTCTGGGATGTTCTTTCAAGAGTCTTTGGAAAACCTTTTCAGGTGACCACCTCATGAAGCTCATGGAGAGAATGCTAAGAGAGCAAAGCAGTAATCAAAGCAAAGGGTGGCTATTTTGAAGAATCTAAAATATAAAAATGTTATTTCACACTTTTTGTTTACTATATAATTCCATGTGTGTTCACTCATAGTTTTGATGCCTTAGGTGAGAATCTGCAATGTAAATAGTCATGAAAATAAAGAGAGCCATTAAGTGAGAAAGTGTATCTAAAACCTTTGATCTGTAGTGTATGTTTCCATAAATCCTACGAGACGTCACTTCCTCTCTTCGATTCTTCAGGGATAGACGATGGATGGATGGATGGATGGATGGATGAACAGCTAGTAGTTGTACTGTTATTGAATTGTCCCACCTGGGGACCAGCTCCTGCAAAGTTAACATAGGGCTCTTGAGTGCTAATCTAATTAATGCTCTCTTAGTCCAGCTTGTCAGGTTAGGTGAATGGCATAAAATGTTGAATTGATGGATGGTGCTTAATGAGATGTGCAAAGCTTTGACTATTGTTTTATTATCTGACCCTGGCCTAAATGAAAAGCTATAGTATTATTCATTACGTTAACTGCACTGTAGGTACCTGTGCTGGTGATTGGCATTCCTTCTAGTCCTCTTTGTTTAGATTGGAACGACAGAATGCTACATATAGATGATGCCATGAATCTCCTTACTAAACCTGTCTGACAGAGAGGTCAAGGTCTTTATAAATGTGCAGAACATTTTTTGGTCTTACATTAACTAAGAGCAAAAAGAAACGACATGTGTTGTGAATTGGCGCTATATAAATAAACTGAATTGAATTGAATTGAATTGAAACATTAATCAGATAAAAACTATTTCACACTTTATCAAGAAGAAAAGGGGAGCAAGTTGACCATTATTTCAATATTAGTCTAGCTTATTATTCTTCTGTGAGACAAAAGTGTTTCATCGGCCAGCAAGTAGAAGTGGACATTAGATAGAGTCACATTAAATACATTTACTCATCCAAATGTGGTAAAGTAAACAACTCCCATGATCCCTCTCTACATTAAAGTGCACTCCTTTTATTTTCCTATGTTGCAATTATGAGTGGCTGCCAGAATGGCACACTCAGTATGATGTTTCTCTTAAAAGATGCATGCCACAGAGTTTGAATGAAGTTTTAGTGCTGGAACAGCAATCTGTTTGGGTTTTAGTGCAGACGACCTCTAACAGAGTGAAAAAAGCAGGGACTGGAAAATTAGTGTGGTAGAACTTCCTTCAATTCAATTCAATTCAATTTCAATTCAGTTTATTTATATAGCGCCAATTCACAACACATGTCGTCTCAAGGCCCTTCACAAAAGTCAGGTACATGCATTACAATTAATCCGAATCATTGAACAGTGCAGCCAGATTCTGTTATTTATTCAAATTGGATAAAAACTTTTTCTATCTAAGGAAACCCAGCAGATTGCATCCAGTCAGTGACTTGCAGCATTCACTCCTCCCTGATGAACATGTAGAGACAGTGGACAGTCACTGGCGTTGACTTTGCAGCAATCCCTCATACTGAGCATGCATGTAGCAACAGTGGAGAGGAAAAACTCCCTTTTAACAGGAAGAAACCTCCAGCAGAACCAGGCTCAGTGTGAGCGGCCATCTGCCACGACCGACTGGGGGTTAGAGAGAACAGAGAAGAGACACAAAGAGAACAAAGAAGCACTGATCCAGGAGTACTTTCTATGGGAAGGAAAAGTAAATGTTAATGGATGTAGCTCCTTTAGTCGTTTCACCTAGAAAGAAGGAACAGATAAACTCTGAGCCAGTTTTCAAGTTTAGAGTCTGAAGAGAGCACAGAGAGTTAGTCACAGTAGAAGCTCAGTCAGTAGCTATGTCTAGGAAAGAGAAAGGGTTAAACACTGAAAGACAGGGCCATGTGGATCATCGGTAGAGGGTGAGCATTAAGTTGTTGCCAGCAGAAGCTTGGAGGATTCCCCTCTCCAGAAAGGTGTCACAGGTAGACACAGAGTCAGGCCAGGTGTAGCTTCTAGGAAGAGAAAAGAGAGAGAACAAAGTTAAAAGCTGAGATAACTGCAAATAATACAAAATTGAAGAGTAGCGTGAGAAAGTAGCGAAGAGGGTGAGCTCCTTCTGGCTGGATTAACAATAATTTTTTGACTTACTTGTTCTCAGTCTTTAAAATGACACAATAAGTATGTTAGCCAGTTCTGCTAAGCATTGTAATGAGCTCTTTAGGATAACCACTATAATAACACAAGTTGTTACACTGGATTACAATCATCTGGAACTACATAGTACAAAATGTAATTCATAGACTTGAAGTTTACACCAGTTTAAAGAATAACCCTAAATATAAAAAAAATACTAAGAATGCCATCCAAAGGGACTCTTGTTGAACTTTTTTATTTCTTACACCTTGTCCATCTTACTGTCAGCTCCTATTTTTAGCCAAGGTCGCTCACTGGAGTACAAATTCCTGACCTCACTGAGGATCACATATTAAATAACCTTCTCATCCATGACCCTAATTTTGTGAGCAGCCTGAAATCCCAGAGATTACAGACTCTGCACTCTCCATCAGATCAAGCCAGTTCACCATAAATGGAGCCAAGCCACAGTAAACTGTAATTACAAGTCATGCTGCTGATATGACCTATTACGGAGAGGGGAAAATGAAGCTATTGTTGCTGATGGCACATGATAGTGGGTTTGGTGGAGCTGGAGTGGCACTGTCAGTTTTTTTTTTTTGGTGGACTTAATATGGACAAGGTCTTGAAATTGTATAGTTGTTTATGTATAGAAGGCCAAAAGTTACTTAGACTTTTAAGCTTTTAACAGTACAAGTTAATGTGTAATCTTCAATTAGAAATAAGAAGAGAAACAGATTTTCCCCAAACTATGTTTAAAATCTGTTTAGTAAAGATTTGACCAGTGTAGGTGTTTTACATTTTGAATCAGAGCTGAACAAAGTCCAGAGACATTCAACACTTTGAAAAGCGCCTTTGCTCAAGTGCCAAATTTAATGGCAACTTTAGTCATTTTATTTCCTTATTTACTGTTAACAAACAGAACTGAGATGATATTCTCTGTGTAACTATTGTTAACCAGGTTATTACCAGTCACATTACAAGGCAGCGAATATGAGGCACTAATTTAGCTCACAAAAACCTAAAGTAAAAAACACATCAGCAGTGTGTGACACATCACAAAACAAGACTACGTTAAAATATAACAACCTGCATGTGGCCTCCTACCACCACTCCATGACACGGTGCACACAGACACTTCTTATTACTGTGTTTAAATTATTTCCAAGGTATATCTATTCTGAACAAACTACCCACGGCTGAAGTTCACTGATTAGTTCTTTCTCAGCAAACTTGTGTGACATGTCCACTGTGTTAATGATGAGAACTGACTAAAATTATTCTTGTCCTGATTTGTTTTAACTCACTGAAACCGACCGGTCCAGAGTTGCCAAGAGTTTTCGATGCCAGTCTCTGTATCTGACCATGACAGTATATCAAGCGCGTTGTTAGCTTAGAAATGATACAAATGGACAAGTTCTGGACAAAAAAGAGGACGTCCCAGGCCAAAAAACCTACACCAGATGAAGAGTATTTGAAAGGCATTATTTTAAGAAACAGGTAAAAATCCAACATCTGCAATAGGACAGGAGAGATGCCTTGTCTTCAGTATGCCCTTTCTTTAGCCAATAGCTAGAGATTTAGAATATTTAGAGATTAACATTAGGTGTTGAAACCACATTTTTGTGCCATCTTTGGTATTTTTCACAGATTCAGCAAAAGAAATTTAAATGTTTTGTCTCTATAAGCCTGGGTGCTGGTAATGACATGCCTAAAGAGCCACCATAGAAGTTATAATTCTAAGAATTTCTTTCTGAAGATGATCAGGAACTGTACTAAAAATAAGTAAAAGAGCAAAGAAAACCTTTCAAAAACTTCCCAAAGCCAAGAGAATATAAATGAATATTACTGCTACCTGGAGGCAAAATATAAACAGTAAATTCCTTATTTCCTAGCTTGCAGTAACACAGGACAGATAAGCACATCCAGTATGATATTTTTTTGCAGGTGTTTCCTGCTTCCTTGTTTTTTAGGACTTCAGTAACCTTGACCGAGCCGGCTGCAAATCTACCACACAAGCTACCTACAATGGGCCCTTTTGTTTTCCAGGAACAGTTCTCTGATTTATTAAAAATCTTATTCTTCCCACCTTACACACATCTGTTAAGACACATACATTTAAGCATTTATACAATCTGAAGAATATGGATCAACTGGAGTTGGACAGACATTTTACATCAGTAGCTGAAAATAAGGAGCGAAAACAGTTGAGTCAGTGCAGGCACTGATTTCTTTCATTTGTAGTTTTAGTTTTAAATATTTCAAATATGTCTCTGTTCCTTATTCTAAGTTTTGGGAAATGGGTAGATGTGCAGAGCCACGGATATAAGTGACATCACCAGGGTTCACCAAAGTTGCACAGTAAAAGTTAGAAAAGTTTTGCCCCATCCCTACACCCATTGTCTCAACTGGAGCGTCTTTCATTGGCCCCTTTAGATAAAACTCCCCCAGAAACTCAGTCTGTTACGTTTTTGATAAGAGATGAGCTCTGAAAACAGCAGGCAGCATCTAAATTATGCAGCCCCTCACGTCCTCTTAGGGGCAAAAGTAGAGTTGGGTCTAGTTGTCAAATGGAACGAACCATGACAGGCCTGCAAGCTGAGGGTGGTGACCATGCATTATGAATGGTGCTAAGTATGCCTCAGCTGGAGAAGTGGGTGGAGGCAAGCAAGGTTGATGGGATGGCGCCAACCTCATGGTCGCATGCGGATAATGCACTCCATTTTGCCTTGAAAACGTGCTTTCTGATTCAGTTCTCCCATTATAACCCCCACCTTGCTACATAGTACTCAATATGTCCTTAAAATGCTCAACTAAATGCATGCCATCACTTTGAAGTGGGAATGACGCAGAAGATGACTATAAAATACAAACCACTCCCTTTGGAACTGAGGATGATTTACAAAACAATGAACGTCTTTAGGTAGTTTTCACACAGTGCTCTCCATAATAAAGAGATCTGGTTTTGTTTGAGAGCTTCAAAGCATTAGACAATTAGGTATTGTTCAAAGAGATTTGCCCCTTTTAATAATTTTCCTAATTTTCTTATTACACTTGTCTCACATGAAAAAGGATCACAGCACAAACGTGGGGAGATGGTGGCGGCAGTGTTAGGGGTTCATCCTGTAACTGGTGGGTTGCTGGCTCTGTCTCATTCGTTGTGTCCTTGGGCAAGACACTTCACCTTGCCTGCTGATGGTTGTCAGAGGGCAGCTGTGGCTACATTGTAGCTTACCACTGTCAGTGTATGAATGGGTGGATGACTGTGGTGTAAAGCGCTTTGGGGTCTCTGGGGACTTGATAAAGTCCTATAGAAGTGCAGGTCATTTACCATTACAAAGGTCATGATTTAAACCATGTTTTAGAGCTATTTTATTTGTAGCATATGTCATCAGTCATAACAAAATCTTCCTTCGTGAGCACTGACCTTAACTGAGACAAATAAGGCCTACAGTGCTTAGATGTTGCATTCTTCTGTGACTTCCTGGATGAGTCGTTGATGCTCTCTTAGAATAATTTTGAAGAACTCTACCTTGAAGTGCTTTGATCAAACAGGAATATATCCCCACATATGTGGGAACATTTCCATTAAAAATAAAATTTAACCAGGCACTTCGGACAGGTTCATATGCTGGGGGATGGTATAATGAAATGTGTGGGTTAATACACCCAACAACCAAACCAAACTCATCCTCTTTCAGTGTCTGTATACTTGAGCTTGGACTACAAAATCACAGTGAGAAATAAAAATAGCGAAATTGATCAGCTGGAAGTCCATGACTTTATTTAGGTGTTCCACAGCAAATATTGTGACGTAACAGTTCAAAAACATAATAGAGGATTCAGAAAACTGAACGGACTGAAAAGAATATAAAGATTTCTCTGCAACAGCTGAAGAGACTAAATACATTTTTTCTGCACTCCTACAGTACACAACAAAATATATTTAAAGGCTAAAAAAGTAGATTTTGCATGATATGTCCCCTTTAAACACAGCTTCAAAAAAGGTGGTTAATCACATTTAATTAATGATTTAACAAGGTACAGTTACCTTTTCCCAGATGCCTAGGTTGGTTTAGATAGCTTTTTTTCCCTTAACAAATAAAATCAACATTTGGAAACAGTTTTTTGTATTTACTATCTTTGTGTAATATTAATATTTGTTTGATGATCTAAAACATTAAAGCGTGACAAAAAGCAAAAACAGAAGCAATCTGTAGGGGGAAATGTTTTTTACAGAACCGTACAGCTGCAGCTAACATGTGCCTACAGCTAGCATGTTTGACTGTAGCATTAGTGCTGGTGCTAAGCTAGTTAGAGCTCATTTCTACTGTCAACCACAAGTTATATGACAGCTCCTAACTTCGAGTAAATTGATATATTTTTTCATAATTCAATCCATATGAACATATGAGCCTTACTGTTCTCTGCTGGACAAACACACAACGAATGAGAGTTAAATTCTGATCAACATATTTGTATATTTGTTACCCAAAAAAAGATTTTATGTTAGAATCCAACTGGTATTGAAGATCTCCTTTATAAAGTTATGCTTGAATAAAATGTAATATCTATAAAATTCCTTTTTGCAGTGCTGGCTCGTGTGAAAGCTAATGAGTTAGTCAGAAACAAGACATGCATTACACTGTAACATGACTGAACTAGATTCATATGTTTATGAATTGATAACATTTTAAAATGTATGAATCATGACGATTAAACAGGTCTGTATCTTGTCAGCTCTCATAATGCTTTGGGGAAATTCTCCTGATATCTTGAGGTGCTCAGGCGAGTCCCAGAACTAGGTTTAATATTTGATGAAATTAGTTCTGCTCACTGCTTCTGCACTCTTACGTCTTCTGAATGTCCACAGCTTTAAACTGCAACCTGTTTTTATTTCATTTTGAGTAAATGTGCTCATTTATTGAGGATAGATTAAAGGAATTACCAGGGTAAATTATGCTTAGAAAGCAATGGAGAAAAATAATTTTGCACTGCAGCTCCATTGCTGCTACAGTATTTTATAGTGAGATTTTTCATTCACAGCATTAGAAAATGATCAGTTATGTATATGTTTGGAATTTGACTATACTTGGGGCCCCAGATAGAATTTGATCTTGCATTTAATGATTTAATCTGCCAAATTTGATTTGATTAATTTGACGTATTCTATAACATTTGAATGATATTTCTTTTCAATTAATTCTATTTTATTTTGTATGATGGCCTGAACAGGTCTCTCTTGGAAATGAACGTATTATGAATGATTAAAAACATTCAGGGATAAAATATTAATCTCTTTGTTCTTTGACTTTAATAAATCAGAAATGCTACTCTCTAAACTTTGGCTTCAGGATGAAAAGTGTCGCTGAAACCTAATGTTTATTTGGTACCAATTGATTAAGTGTCACTGAGTAGTACTAAAATAGGTCCTGTTTCTCTTTACTGCCATGTTATTGTCCAGGAGATGAAAACCATGCCCAGGATCTGCAGAGCAGAACAAGAACAGGAGAATGTGTGTTTAACATGTGTTTGGATTGGTGATCGGTGATTTATGCTCCCTGAGATTCACTCAGTGTCACGACCAGAAGTCTTACTGCACTGATAAATGCAGGACTTGTCAAATGTTAAACCTATTTTTTCTTTCTGGGCATCAGATGAGTTCCTGGTTCACATTCATGATTGCTATGTGAGATCATCAGGAGATTACACACATACACTGCCAGCAAGTGATCTCTGTTCTTGAGCCAACAGGTGGTTTGGCCCACTCCTCACTGCCACTGGGTTTGAAGAGTGGCGTCTCCACACTGAAACTGTCAAATCTTTCAGTAGGCGCTCTATGGTATTAAAGCAAGTTTCCTGCTTTCAAAGACCTGACACACCATTAGGCCCACCAAATGCCAAAGCTACAAGGTAGGACAAACACATGAAACAGATCTAGGCTCAGGGGGAGCCATTTAAGAATAATCCATTATATTTTTCCTTATTCTTGTGTGCTTTTATGTTTTTGGTCATTGACCTGTTAGAGGATGCATGATCTAAGGTTGAGGCTGAGCTCTCTGACAAAGGGCAGTGTGGTTTACTCCAAAAAAACTGGTAGTCTTCAGCCATTGTGTGCCCTGCACAGATTCCAGGCATCAATGCAGCCCAAAAACAAAACCAATACCCTTGACAGTAGGTATGGATGTCTGTTCTTTATAGCCTTCTTTTCCACCTGGAAACATAAACATGACATAACTGGACAAAAACCTCCAATTTTATCAGTCCAAAAATGATTCTCCCATAAACACTGGGGTTTGTCAACAATCATTTTGATTAATTTTAGTGTGGGTTTTGTGGTTTTCTGTCAATAGTGGAATACTTTTGAGTCATCTTCCACGGATCCTTCTATGCTTTAAAATACAACTGATGCTGGGATTAGAAAGTGGTGTACCTTTACCTTGGAGTTGCTTGAATGGCTGCCTCATCTTCAGTCCCTTCAGTCTTAACCCTTTAACATGAATATGTATAATCTTTCTGAGCTCTTCAGATAGCTCCCATTCCTGTTGTATGCTTGTTCCCTTTAAGAAGGGTGAATGGCTGAGGTAAAGTTTTAAGGCAACTTTGATACTAAGGAAGGTTAAATAGTTACATTTAAAACATGACTATAATGCAAGGATTAAAAGTCTCTCAAGGGTTACAAACAAATCTGTGCATGGCATTTTAACATACCTTTTTAAACAAAAAAAGACATTCATTTTCCCAATTTTAGTTGCTTGCTCTATCACATACTAAAGACATGCAGGTCAACATGGCACTGTGGCTTTTAATTGAAAACTAAAAATTCTATCAAAACAAGTATCCATCCTTTTGTCTTAAATCACCTAAGACTTGTCTCTGTCTACTCCATCCTGCCTGCCCTTTTCTCATAATATCTTGTGTTGATAAGCAATTTTAAACTATATAAATAAATGATTCTCATAATGTATTCAACCAGCTTGAAGGATGAATTCTTTATGTCTCCATGGAATCAGCAATTGTACTTAAAAGAAGAGAAGAGCTATATACTTTCTAAGCATTAAAAGGGGAAAATGACTACTGTTAGTAAAGATTATGGAGGAAGAATCAAACTTAACATGAACCAAGAATCAAACCTACCTGGTTTCTTGCTACTGATTAATCAGAAACTAAAGAAAATAAAACCTAAACTTGATATTCAGACAAGGGTAATAATCATTAAGGGGCACTTTGCTATAGCAATTAAAACAAAGGAGTATATGTCTGTTAATCTGGGGTTTTAACCTGTCTTAAGTAGATAGAAGAAAAATAGGAAGAAAAAAACAAGGAAGGGCCAAAGTTTCTGAGCCATCAGCTCCATCAGCTCTCAGTACATATTGAAAGACACCTTACTTTGGTCCAACATGAGCTGTGTTTCAGCGATTTTCTCAGAGACAGGTTGTTCTTCAGATTTGGAGTTCCACACCCATAAATGATGTCTGGAACAACAGGCTGCCTAGCTAACCAGGAGGTTTCAGAATGGACCAGTTGTGTGCAAGTGTCTCTTTGGCATCAGATTTTTGTCATCCTAGAGGTTGGACTCAAACTGCTAAAGTGAATTGGATGCAAAAAAACAAATCAGGCATAAACACTCATGCAAGACGTGAAAATCAAAACCAGAGTTTCCAGAGCTTCACAGATTCACAATGGTAGCACAGTTGTCTGTCTGAGAGAAGTGAAACAAGGATAGGTTGAAGTCATAATAGTCACATGGATACTTGTCTCCCTAAAAGTTATTTTAAACCAAGAAATTGAACTGCAAGGCACATAAGGCTCAAACAATCCACAAGGGAAATTAATGGTTGGACACTATCTATTACCCAGAGGGGGTAGATACTGTCTGTTCCCCACTTCAAGTAGCTTACTAGCAGGGACATACCTTGGCTGCCCTGCTCTGTTCCACGGGTGAGAGCAAGGGAAGTCTACTTTGGCAATGTGACTAATACGGTCATCACAGACTTGTGGGGTGTCAGGATAAAACATGTGATATTGAATAATAAAGAAAGTAAATCTGCAGAGTACGATAAATTTCAGGCTGTGTGCTAACTAGGCAGTGATCTCCAGTAGTTTTTGTTTTATAATTTCTAAATTAGGTGGTTAGCAGTTAATCACCACATGAAGTTAGATCCCTCGAACAGGTCATTACTTAACCTCTGCCCACTCTACTGTTATTTTCACACACAACCATTTTCTTTGGTAAATAGGTGTTTATAGAAAATAGAGTTTATATACTTTTCTAGCACTTTTCTAGCCATACCGATCACTCAAAACGTGAGCAGCAGAAATGTGCAACACCCCTGGATTTACACTACGTCCACTCAGCTGCGCTCCGGTCCATTCTGGTCCGGCCATGAACTTCTCTGTTAGGATTCATTCCAGGTTCATTAGGAATTTCACAAAGCTGGAATTCAAAGGGAGATTGGTGTGCCTTAATTACAAATTTCCCCAGCAGCTACGATTTAAGTCCCTTTGGGTACCACTATGTTTTCAAGTTTGCTCATCTATAAGACCTGGTTTTTATAGATTCAGCCTGAATCGACCGTTTTTCTGTTTTGCATTTTTCTTTTTAACCAGTCACACACCAAGAACACAACTCAGACGTTTCTCAGTATGAGAAACTTAACATAGGAAGCAGAGGCCCAGTTACACATTTTAATGTGAGACCAGGCTGATGTACAGGGAGCTTCTTTCACAAAAACAGCCCCATAACACCACTGGCAGCTGAAAATCCCCAGACACAAAGCTTATATTGATCTTCTCATCTCACCCTTCAAAAAGAAATCAAGCATGTTGAACTCCTGTAAATTTTCTTTTATCGAGCACAAATTCACTCATTTATCATTTTTGTTTACTTTCTTGGCAAAAACTAAATTCTTTTTCAAAGAGATTTCTACTGAACCCTATTATTATACCATTGGAGGCAGGTATTTCAGATAAGAACTGCTGCACAAATCTGATGTTTTCTTTTGCACGACAACCCGTCTCCAGGATAATTATCTTCCATTTCCTTTCCATTTAGCATCATCTTGTTTTTCCTCCTTTTCCTGCTTTCTGCCTTTTCCCACCCACTCCTCATCTCCCTGAGGAGCTGGCAGATCCCATCAGCGTCTGCTAGCTGGGAATCAACTGCCCTTTGGTTTAAATAGCATAACCCTCCATGTCCCATATTGCGTACACAAACAGGAAGTTAAGGACTCACTTCTAAGGGAGGATGTTATGAAAGTGTTTATTCTCCACCAACTTACTGCATTTTGTGAAAATAGTATGACAGATATGCTATGGCTCTAAATCTTAACGTTTCCTAAACCTTGTGTTTTTATATTTTCTTTTAGATATCTCTACCTCTGGATTTTTCTGATTCAGATAGGGGGGGTTTGCACATTCCTCCCATGTTGAAGAAAATCTCTGTAGACTGGGTTTGCCTTCATGAGAAAATTACCATTTAAACAGTCCCAGTGGGTCCTTTTTCAGAATTTCCTCTTGTATGGAATGCTTGGACTTGGCCTTTTTCTGTGTCTTTGAAAATAAGTGTGTTTCAACACTCATCTCTGTCCCGATAATTCTCCACATTCTGAAAAAAGGCTTGTGAGAAAGACCGAGTGACTTACAGAGTGGCCATGGGGGGAAAAAGAAAAGATTGTTTTTGTTTCAGAGCTACAAAGTACACAGCCTCAGTAGTTGGCAAATCCTTGAGAACATTTTTTAGCTCATAGTTTTGTTTTCTGCTTTGTGTGAAACAACAAATAACGCAGTCACAGCTGGCACAGATTTTGTTGTCATTGTTAAAAAACATAATAGTTTTAAAATCCTGGAGAGATGGAGGCAATGAACTGGGGTTAGTGTGTTCAAACAATAGCTGGGCTGTATTCTTTAGATATTATTAATGTTAACCATGAGTGGCTTTCGTCACTCTGTCAATAAGTGGATAACACTAACTGACAGCTGTTTCTGTTAACAATTCTGAATTTCTGGACCTGGAGGTGAAAAGGAAAGGAAATCATTTAAAGCAGCTGCTGAAAGGGTAGTGACTCCAAAAACTCAAGAGGTTTGCTTTATTTGAAAGTAAAAGAGGGAAAACCAACTATACCACACATAATATTCTGTCTTCATGCCAATGTTTTAAACTTTACATTCTGTAGTCACTGTCATTTATTGTAAGATTCCCCACCCCCCTTTTTTCACATTTATTTTTAGTGCCAACCTGCAAATGTAACACGTTTCAATAAAAAAAATTTCCAAGTAAAATGTGCCCTCAAAAGTATTCTGAGAGTATAAAATATTAGCTTTTTTTCAGTTTTTAAACATGAATTTGAAATGTAACGATTTACAAGATCAATTGGGAACTGTGCTATTTTTAAATGTTAAAAGATATTTCTGATTAATCAGGAATATAAATTGCAAATGAGGGTAGACATATAGTTTTGGTACTTCTTTTGGTCTTGCCATTCTGTGAACACTGACAGCAAATGAGTTCCAGTAGATCTACTACTGGGATGGCTACAAATGACCCATAGTAAACTACCATCCTCCAAAACATCAACACTGAGAACTGCACTACATTTATCTGCTTAAATGGTTCCACTTAGCCAAAGTAAGTAAAATGATCATAAACAATCTCAAAATGTCTGAAGCTCTTGTTCAAGAAACTCTCAAAGGGCTACTTTCCTAACTTCCAGTAGCAGCTAGCTGTGCTAGTGTCAACACCACTGTTGCCAACGTCTCAGCAGGGTAAGTAGCTACTGGCTGTCCTAGAAGTCACTAAATTACATCATCACTTGGTTTGCCTAATTGGCCATATGTATATAATTGTAAAAATTGGTGCAGGAGAGAGGAGAGAGTTTTTTTTTTATATATTCATTGTGAGCCTGAAACAAGTCACAGTAAAATATTAAATATTGTAAACATAATTTTTTTCTTATTTGTTTTGTATATTTGTATAATTTGCAAAAACTATGGTCAGGAACCAGAACACATAATGGAAAAAAAAAACTGCATGCACAATTAATTTGCAGTCTAGATATGTAGGGTGTACCTCTTGTTTTTCTGCTCTTTCAGCAGCTGAGTTGACCACTACACAAGGACTGGGCCACTTGTGAGTGCAGCAGATGTCATGATCTGCCAGTGTTAGGTTTATGATTTTGTGTTTTGTTTATTTCTTTCTTCTCAGCCAGTGTCATTGTTGTGTTTTGTTTACTGCCTGCTTAGCCAGGTGCCTTTTCTGTTTATTTAAGATTTATTAGATTCCTCCTGTTTAGGTGGTGTTTCTTCCTAGAGTTCTGTTAGGTTTATTTATTTATTTATTTATAGTTCCTTATAGTTCTGGTTAAACAATTATTGGAATTTTGCAGAGCAATACCTGTGCCATGACTAGATACAAACTGGTGAGGAAAATGTATTTGCAGACACAAAAGGTAAGTCTTTTTAATTCAGTATACCCAAAATATGACATTAAATAGCCATTCGCAGCCCAATGATATTAAAGTTAAGTTTTAAGGTATATTTTTTTCTACATTTTTCGTGGCAGCTTGTGAAATTATTCTTAATGTTTAACATATTGTTAATTAATAGGCAATTAATTTTCCTTCTTAATAGTCTTGTTTACAGCATGAAATGATTTAAAGATTGTCCTAGTAAAAGGCAGTAATGACATCAATGATATTAAACCATTTCATGTCAGGAACAGATTTTCTCTTTGGAATTGCATGAAAATTAAACACCTGACTTAAGTTCTTTTCTGCAAAACAAAGTAATAATGTCACAGGAATAATTCATGTTTTCTACCAATAAGGCCAACCAGTTCAGTGTGTGTTTGATGCACATCTCTGTCATAGAGTATGAAGAATAATAGATTTCCAGAAGCTGCTTCTCCGCCTGCTTCTGTCCTTTCACTCCACCACAGCAGGGGTTACAATGTCTGACACATGTTAGCAAAGAGGACATACACAATGTTGCAACTAAATGGGTAAATGGTGTTATCACTGGCTAATAGAGTATCACAAACAATAATGGTAGAAAATCAAATCCTTTTTTAAGATCCCTAATTGAAACAAGTCCAGTTTTTCATGATTCAGGCTGAAAGCAAGGATGCGCTGGCAGATTTCATGAGCTTTAATGTATTCATGAAGAGAGCAATTTATTGGACAAAGTATTCAAGAAACGTCACGAAGGCACCCCGCACCTCCCTCGCTGAGTGAGTGGGTGAAAAAGCTTCAAAGTTTCCTAGGACCTCCAAATGGATGTTTGGCTGGACCACAGAGGACATGGAGAACACAAGCTAAGTGCTTTAGCAGGGGGTGATGCTAACACAGAGGGACAGGCTCAGTGTGGCGTGAAGCAGAAGAGTGCTGTGTGAGGTGACTTATGGGACAATGGGGCCGCTTTCTGCAAATAAAACATGAGGCTCTATCCAGAGCCTCTGAACTATACAGTCTCAGCCTCTGTCAGGTGTTTTTGGTGGGAAGAGAGGAGGGGGGCAGATTTAGAGGCCCTAAAAGAAAAATAAATCAGTTAAATGTCTGTGTTTCAGTTTGTTGCAAACATGACATGAAGCCTAATGTCTAATTTCTGAATTACTCCATTTCTTTCTTTAAGAAGATATGTCAACAGATCTACAGATTATTTTGAGTGGCATCAGGGGGTCATAAAGACCCAGGTCTATGATTTCTTTTAAAAGGACAGCATTTTTTGTTTGTTTTTTTTTCAGAGGGGCAAAATCTTTTCAATTCAATGACATTGTTATGGCTTTTTTAAATTAAAAATGTACAGGGGTTGGACAATGAAACTGAAACACCTGTCATTTTAGTGTCTGAGGTTTCATGGATAAATGGGACCAGCCTGGTAGCCAGTCTTCATTGACTGCACATTGCACCAGTAAGAGCAGAGTGTGAAGGTTCAATTAGCAGGGTAAGAGCACAGTTTTGCTCAAAATATTAAAATGCACACAACATTATGGATGACATACCAGAGTTCAAAAGAGGACAAATTGTTGGTGCACGTCTTGCTGGTGCATCTGTGACCAAGACAGCAAGTCTTTGTGATGTATCAAGAGCCACGGTATCCAGGGTAATGTCAGCATACCACCAAGAAGGACGAACCACATCCAACAGGATTAACTGTGGACGCAAGAGGAAGCTGTCTGAAAGGGATGTTCAGGTGCTAACCCGGATTGTATCCAAAAAAACATAAAACAACGGCTGCCCAAATCACGGCAGAATTAAATGTGCACCTCAACTCTCCTGTTTCCACCAGAACTGTCCGTCGGGAGCTCCACAGGGTCAATATACACGGCTGGGCTACTATAGCCAAACCTTTGGTCACAAATCTTGGGCTGTGGACAATGTGAAACATGTATTGTTCTCTGATGAGTCCACCTTTACTGTTTTCCCCACATCCGGGAGAGTTACGGTGTGGAGAAGCCCCAAAGAAGCGTACCACACAGACTGTTGCATGCCCAGAGTGAAGCATGGTGGTGGATCAGTGATGGTTTGGGCTGCCATATCATGGCATTCCCATGGCCCAATACTTGTGCTAGATGGGCGTGTCACTGCCTAGGACTACCGAACCATTCTTGAGGACCATGTGCATCCAATGGTCCATCAATGTATCCTGAAGGCGGTGCCGTGTATGAGGATGACAATGCACCAATACACACAGCAAGACTGGTGAAAGATTGGTTTGATGAACATGAAAGTGAAGTTGAACATCTCCCATGGCCTGCACAGTCACCAGATCTAAATATTATTGAGCCACTTTGGGGTGTTTTGGAGGAGTGAGTCAGGAAACGTTTTCCTCCACCAGTATCACGTAGTGACCTGGCCACTATCCTGCAAGAAGAATGGCTTAAAATCCCTCTGACCACTGTGCAGGACTTGTATATGTCATTCCCAAGACGAATTGACGCTGTATTGGCCGCAAAAGGAGGCCCTACACCATACTAATAAATTATTGTGGTCTAAAACCAGGTTTTTCAGTTTCGTTGGCCAACCCCTGTATATATAGTTATACATCCAAACACAAAGAAAAGAATATTCAGTACAGATTAGCAGCAATATGACATTTATCCATCCATCCACCCTGCCCTTACGTCTTCCCTGGTGGAAGTAGAGAGTAAGGACTCGGAGTTGGACTCTTTCATCACCCAGGCTGAAGTCACAGAGGTGGTTAAAAAGCTCCATGGTGGCAAGGCTTCGGGGGTGGGTGAGATCCACCCCAAGTACCTCAAATCTCTGGATGTTGTGGGGCTGTCATGGCTGACACACCTCTTCAACACTGCGTGGCGGTCAGGGACGATGCATCTGGACTGGCAGACCGAGTTGGTGGTCCCTCTTCACAAGAAGGGGGAGCAGAGTGTGTTTTCCAACTACAGGGGGATCACACTCCTCAGCCTCCCTGGTAAGGCCTATGCCAGGGTATTGGAGAGGAGAGTCCAGCCGATAGTCGAATCGCGGCTTCAGGAGGACCAGCTCTACACCATCTACAGGGTGCTCGAGAGTTCGTGGGAGTTTGCCCAACCAGTCCATATGTGCTTTGTGGACCTGGAGAAGGCATTTGACGATGTCCCTCGTGGAGCCCTGTGGGGGGTGCTCCAGTAGTATGGAGTCAGGGGCCCTTTATTAGGGGCCATCTGGTCTCAGTACAAGCGGAGCAGGAGTTTGGTCCACATTGCCGTCGCCAAGTTGGACCTGTTTCCGGTGCATCTTGGACTCCGGCAGGGCTGCCCTTTGTCACCGGTCCTGTTTCATGAACAGGCTTTCTAGACACAGCCAAGGGCCGTAGGGTGTCTGGTTTAGGGAACAGGGGATTTTGTCTCTTCTTTCTGCAGATGACGTGGTCCTGCTGGCTCCCCTCTAGCCAAGACCTACAGCATGCACTGGGGCGGTTCGCAGTGTGAAGTGGCTTGGGTGAGGAGTGAAGCAACATAAACTGAGAGGGTGCGTCCCATAAAGACACACCTATTGCAAATTTTACAGCTTAAAGTCTGATTGAAATTTACATCTATCTACAATCTACATAGATAAGCCAAATGTATTCTAGAGAAAGGAAAGACAGGTCATGCAATCTGACATCAATGGCAAGGGTAATGTTGGGTGGAGTCCAGGTGAGGGTTTTAATCCTAAGAACAAATATGATGGTAGTAGCATCATACTGTGGAGCTGTTTTGTTGCCAGTGGTGCTGGAATTACTTCACCTCAAGTCAACAGCTAGATGGTTTAAACCTCCCTATGGGTACAAAGACCATAGGGACCATAGGGTTGTTGAGCTGCAACTCACTAAGGGACTTTTAACCAAATAGAAGTGTGGATGTATGTATATATTTGTATAATCTTGACCCTGTGAAGATTAGAGAAAACCTTTAAAAATTGAACCTTGTGCAACTAGTTTTTGTCCAAGATGTGTGTTGCATCAACATCCTAAAGATTTTAATCATTAAAAGGACTGTGACACTCATTACCAGGATGAGTATATGCAACCTTCTGACTGGAACCGTATAGCAGCATTACTATAATAAGAGAACTTGAACCACTCTAAGTATATGTTCTGTTAAAAAACCAAGTGTTAATCTACGGTCTTAGAAATACACAGGGTGTCTGTTTTATTATCATTGCTCAGTTCAATCTATGCAACCTCTGTATGGGCTCAAAATGTTACAGTTCTGGTAGCCACTTTGTACTATTTCTAATCATGATTTTGCTAAGAAGCAATTTTCAGAAATGTTATCATGACATTAGAAGTAGATGTTCATCCTACATGTTCACCTATGTGTTGATTAATCAGTAAGAAGGCATGCCTTTAATTTGAGCATATTTCCATCCAGCAACATCCCAGTTCTCAACTGTATAGAGCCTCTCTGGAAGCACTCAGGTGAAAGAGGCCAGTGAGTTTATCTCCAAACAACATGAAAGTCTTCTTTAAAATTCAACTGAAGAGACGTATAAATAAGAAATACTTTACGGCTTACAGCTACATAAAGCTATCTTTGGCTGTGAAAATGGCTCTGACATCTCGGAGCATAAAAAGTTTGAAGCTTTGGTGAGTCATTTATTTGCTCTTTCCTCTTATAGCTGATTGCTTCTTGTATTTCAAGCAGACATCTATTTTAGGGACTTTTGGACAAGAAGTATGAATATATGACAGGGGCCTCAGAGCATAAACTCCTAATTGTTATTTTTTTTATTATTAAGCATAACAGATAGAGAGGATGAGGACTGATGTGAAGAGTTCAGGAAGTTTGACCACCCGGGAATTAAAACATTTGGTTCAAGCCGAACGATGAATAATAAACGTTCACTCAACAGCTCAGTCAATATTTGATAGGCAGAGAGTGTTGGTGAAATGGTAACCAGAGGCTAAAATTATGTTGTTCTTCTGCATCTTCAAAATACAGCTGGCAGGAAGCATATCTCTGCCTGGTGCTAGGCTTTAATCTTATAAACCTCTTTTCTGTCCTTTACCTTTCAATGTTAAAACTATAATCTGATGTAAAACAAGCTCTTTCGCGAGCTTTTGATTGATCAGGAACACAAAGCTGTAGTTTCCTTAGCCTTTACATTCCAGCAGCTCATCAGGATAATACACCAGACGTTTCAGCAAAAAATAAAAAATGAATTCCCATCAAAAGATGACCTAGTCTTTGAGCTGTTTAAAAAATTCGAAAAACAATTGTGTAATATGTATCATTAAGTAATGCTTTAAGATTTTATAAAGTTGGAAAGAATTAAGTCACGAGGTCTGAAATTGATTTATATTATCCAACCAGCACCTCACACTCAATGTGTTTAATCTTTGTACATTGAAAATGAACTAAGAAGAGGTCAAAATGTACATTTAAGAAAAGGCTGGAGCTATGGTAATAAATATGTCTTGTAAAGTGGTCCTCTCTGTCTCCATATATGTATGTACATAGCTGAGTTTCTGAAACATGTGAAACACAGAAGACTATGGTTATTTTTAGACCAAAATCGAAGAAGAAATACAGTGGGAACATGTCCGTCCACTTCACTCCCCTCCTCATTCTCCCTCCTTTTTCCCCTCCTCCTCCTCCTCGTCCTCGTCCTGCAGTCCTGATTGTGTTCCTATACAAAGTCAGGAAACCGTCTGGCCTCTGAGAGCTGCCCTGTTTTGAGGAAACCCGCTGCATGCTGGGCTCTCGTCCAGGGCCCAGCCTGAAACTCACAGCCCAGGCGGCCCGTTAGTCCACCCACACAGTCTCTTACATCAACATGGAGGCAGATAATCAAAACGCTCACAATGTAAATTATTTTTAACATTATTACGACATTTTCTAGTTTATGCATGACAAATCGTTTATCTAAATAAGCCTTTTCTAAACAAGGCCCTTGCTTTTAAATCATAGACACAATAAATAAATGATTACTTATTTTGGAGCTTTTGGACAACAACTCTATTTGAGGACATCTGTGTTTGAGTTTGAAAATGAAACACATTTTTATTGTAAATCTGTTAAAATTGATTCTAAATCATCTAATAATCTGAAATAATTTGATGTTTTTCTTTTAAAACATACAGGTTGCTAAAAATCAAACAAATTTAGATGCTGGTGCAATTCAAGCTTTATCTTGTTGCAGTAAAATACATTCATCTAGTAAAAAGTATCACTTAAGACTATTGCTGGTGCATCTCGTAGCTATTTTAGTACTGATTCAGACATTGTTCATTTTCATCCCAACTTAACATATTAAAAAGGAATTTTAGATGGTACTTAATTTTAGACATTAAACTTGTTTAAATTTTAATTAAGCATATTAGTTTGTAACTGTAATGTTTGATAATGGTGAAATTCTGACATTAGCTACTGTCCTTCAGTAACAAATCCTACCTAAATTCTGTGATTAGAATGGAACTGAAGATGTTATATGGACTAAAGTCTGATTAAAGATATTAACTACGACCAGTTAAGAGCTGTCATTCGAATGTGATTGGGAAACTTTCTGTTATGGAGCAAGAATTTGAGTTTGTATCCAGTTTTAATCAGCTCCGCCAAAGCGAGTCAAACATGACAACAAGCTGAGCTCCTTCACCCTGAAGCAGCTATTGTCAATTAATAGGATTTCTTAGCTGTAGTTGTCAGGGGAAAGGGTTATATACTACATTTTCAGAACAGATTTTAAGAGTTTATTAAAATTTCAGTGACATTTTGTGACTTAATCACAAACCAGTTCCTATTTGTTTTGTTTCAACATGGAGGACAATGATTCTCCTTCTGGGGAGGACCAAGCAGAGGCATCTATTGTGATGGAGGGGATCCTCTGCATCAATAAAACATGTTTGTGTGAACTGTATCCTTATTAATATGGTGTATTTGGGAGTTATATTTCCAAGCTGGTAGGTTCTAAAGGTGTTTTAAGGAAGATGATTCTGGAGACTCATACTATTATCCTGTTGGTTATAAAACTGTCAGGTGTTTTGTATGTCAGTTTGGTAAATAAAATATAAATTGACAATGTTGACAGTTCTGTCAATCTGTCCTGTTAAGTGTATTTTAGCTTTTACTTATTTTCTACTCAAACCCCAATAAAACGTGTGCAAATTGTTACACTTGTTTTATTGGTTAATTTTTTTAACATTTGTCTTAGCAGTTTAGTAGGCTAACGTTAATACATACATCACGTGTGGGGGTTTCAGGACATCTCTTCTAAAAGGAGAAGAAGCAGAACAACAGTCTTTAGCTGGTCAAACAGTTATCATGCACACTAAAATGAGCAGGAAATAATCTTTTTCACACAGGAAAAAAAGCAGGAAAATAACTGCACACATAATGATCAGATTGTGTTATAAAGTTGCAAGTGGTACGCTGAGTTATCCATAAATCCATAAATCTGGTTTTACAGAGCTGGCCTGAAGCATAAGCACGAGCTGCTTGGGGTACTGGGCCACCAGGAGGGCCCCAAGAGTAATTGAATTTTTACACAGACTATAGCTGTGTCCGAATTCATGGGCTGCATCCTTTGAAGGCCGCATCACAGTGAGGCGACGAAGGCTGTCCAAATTCGAAGGCTCCTCCAGATGCAGCTGACAAATGCTGCCTTCTTTTCCCCAGATTTGAAGTCTGGGTTTTGGTGTATCCTTCATGGCGCACTCTATCCCATGATTCACTGTGGGTTGAAACAGGGCATCCAAATGGAAGCGGCAATGGCAAAGGAGAGTGCCAAATACTGATACATCAGGCGTGGCACGTGGCGTAGCAATAGAGTGCATAGCCCATATACAGAGGCTTCAGACCTCAATACAGCTGTGCCAAGTTTGAGTCCCGACGGAAGAGGCATGTCTCCCCCTCTCTCCATCCTGCTTACTTTCATAAAATAACAAAAGCCATTAGTTCCGCAAAAACAAATAAAAAAAAATTGTACTTCTGTGACGCAAAATGAACATTTACGATGTTTCCACAACACAGTTTAGCTGTGTACACCTGAAATATCTGCTTGGTTTCTCGAGACATCGGTTCATTGCAAAAGTGCTCCCACTAACATCCGGCTCGCCTCACCGGCTGTCAGCTGACTGGGCGGTCAAGGCTCGCTATACCTGGAGTGAGAGCACCTGACTTCTGCCGCATCATTTTCAAACTCCTACTGGTTTTCAGAGTTGAAATTAAATGGAAATATAACTCAGTAAGATGATATCCACCGGTTAATATTTGGTTTATCTCAGTTTTATTTGTTACTGGGCAAAGTACAGAGCACCTAAAAAAGTTGCTCTACAGATAAATTGATTTAAACTTTGGTCAGAAAGTTAATATACTGGGATAAGTTTTACCAATAAATTAAACAAATGGTATTTGTTATCAATAAATTGTATTTACAGTGTTATATTATATATGTTCTATGAACATCAAAATTATTTTAAATATTTTAATTGAACGAGAATAAAGTAAAAAGATATTGAAACAGGAACATTTTAAACAAAGCCATATTATAAAATGGTACAATAGTAGGAGTTTCTCGAACACTAAATGAACAAAACAAAACAAAAAACGTAGCAAAAGTTTGGCTCCATTTTTACGGCTTCACATATCTGTGCTTCAGGCTGTCACGGTTGCTAAGCGACAGACCGTCCACATCCGGCCTCCGAAGGACCCGTCCTACGTAGACCGTGCCCTTCAAAGGCTGCAGCCCCTGAATTTGGACACATCATATATCTCAGTAGGATATGTTTAGTTGCTGTTGTTTGTTATCAAGTTAATAGAAAATTAGGCAACTTTAAAATTAGACTCACTATTTTTAATATAGCTGGTACACTCAGCATTAATTTAAATAAATTAATACATTATTAATCATACAATTATTAATCATACAACATCATCATACAACATTCAAATGATTTTCAGATTTAAAAGAATTTACATGCAAACAAAGGTAACATTTCACATTCTGTTAGCTGAGGTATAGGTTTATACTTTATTTCGGTGGTCTGTGTTTGTTTCTCACACACTGTAACTGCAAACAAATCTAAACAAGAAATTGCCTTTTCTTAACAGTGCAGCCACCATAGTCAGTCCTTCCCAGTTCTATTGAGTCTGTGTTGAAATGGTTTACTCTGGACCTTACAGAAAGTACTAACGAGTAAGTCAGAGAAACAACCTATCCTCACTAATATGGTTACAGCTGTTAAGCCATGTCCTTCTCTGCAAGCGGGCTCCCCCGATCAAACCCTGTTTAGGGCCCCTTTCAACCTTGGGCCGGCCCTGCGACGGAGGGGCCGGGGTTTCTTCTGCAACAGCTGATGCGGATCTGCAGCTTGATTGCAGCACACATCGGACTCCAACATAATTGATGACCTAATTGAAAAGCAGGAGAAGGAGGAGGAGAGAGACGCGCTCCAATGAGAAAAGTTTACTTGTTCTCCGTCTGAGCAGTCCCCCAGCACAGCTGAGGGCATTGATGTGAGCGCAGAGGCTTTCAGTTTTTTACGCGCACTTCTTTCCCCCTCATCTCTCACTCTCACACACGGAGCACCTTATCCACCTTCGCACCTTTAGTTTGTTTTTTTTTTTGTTTTTTTAGAGCGCGTCTGTGTTTTCTTTTCCCCAGGAAAACTTGTTTTCCTCTCTTAATGAATGATTCCGTGTCCCTGTAAAACTCCCAACCCGAACTCGGATAGCGCATCCGCACCACCTCACCTCGGCACATCTTTTCTGCTCAAGTTCAGACGCCACCAGGACTTCCACTGCAGCTTCAGACGCACTTTGGGGGGGGAAGTAAAACCTGATTCTGTACGCAGCCACAGCTTGAAGCGAGCGTCAACATGAGCCTGAAAGCTGACTCTGAGCCGAACAACAACGTTTCCATCGAGGAGGAGGTGAGTTGGACCCAAGTTTTATTCTTCGTTTTAAGTTTCTCGGTTCTTGCGGGACTTGAGCCCGGTCATGTTCGAGGCTTCCGGCCGCAACATTCAGCCCCTCTAGAGCTGGAGAGTTTTAGCCCCTCACTGCGGTGCTGAAACTGACTGGGGAAAATGGGCCAAATTAAAGGAAAATGACTGATTCCTTTTGATTTATACAACCTCAAATGTACAGTTTGAATCTTGCAATAATCATAAGAATCTGATTAAGCGGATTCATCAACATTCAGGCTCCCATAAATTTTGATCCTGAGGTTTTTTTTTATCTTTAAATACCGTTTTTTTGTTTTCAGATTTTATTATTAAAATCCTCATAGCTCGTCTTTTTTAGTAATATATATTATATATATATATATATTGTTTTTATTTATTTAAAATTAAATTTTCTAATTTCGGTGTTTCTTTTTTTAACAGTACGAATTTGTTTTCATACTAATTATCTTTAATACCAATAAAATTATCAATTTTTATATTTAAGGCATTTTTTTTCTTAGAATCAAACATGTATTTAACACTCCGATAAATTTTAAATCTTTTGAAATTTGGCTAACTGTTTTTTAAGCCTTTTATTATGTACCTTTTTTTTTTTTTTTTTTTACATCCATCTCCCACTATTTTGTAATTTTTTCAGTGAATGAGGAAATGATCTCGATGATGAACCTTTTAAAGCTGCCACTCTTCTCTCTGTGTGGCCAGCTTTATTTGCTCCTTAATGGCTCCTTGTGGAGAAGCTCTAAAGGAAGCAGTGCTCCTTTTGTTCCCGCTCCTTTTGTTCCCATTGTCCTGTGATAAAGCCTTGTTTGGCCACTTGACTCTTTCTCTTCTTGATCCTAATTTGCCTTGGACCCACCCCCATCTCCTCAAACTTAGGAGCAAAAGGATTAAATATTTTTGCAAGGAGGGGATAAGACATTCGCTTTAATATTTCCCTCAGAATATATTGGAGTTAAATCATTTTAGAATGCAGCTTCAGGTTTACAGACTTGCATCAGCTCAGTTATTGATGGCGCTGTAGAATAAATTCAAATATCTTCACTGTGTGAGATGCTTGCTGGGCCGGTGTTAATCTGCTGTATATGTTGACATGCAAAAGGGCTGAGAATTACTGCTGTGCAGCATCTGAAAAATGCTGGCGGACCGACAGGGCTGGGGCCAGTGGTCGGAGGAAGGAAATTGTGTCATGCTGTGCACTGTTGTCCAACACTTTTCCTCTGGCTGCTTCATTGTACTGAAGGCCTCCCCGCCGACTGGAAACTAATGGGCCTCCCTGTTTATTCCACCGGCCACGCTGGAATAAAGACACTGAATGTCCAATCAAGGGGTGCCCGTGTGTCCTTTAGGGGGATCAAAGGTTCCCCTTTAGATGAAGGTGACCTTCTGATCAGTTTAGATCATTGGTGAAAAAGCAGAACATGATCCATTTTCAGGTTTTAAACTTTGCTTCTCACTCTTTGTGAAAAATATCAGATCACTTTTAAATCTGTTCAATCAAGATATGTGCTCAAAAAGTGGTTTCTAGTCTGATGGTTTGGTGCCACCCAAGGGGGCGTTTGTGTATTGGGGCTTTCTATTGATGGATAGAACGGAAAAGATATGATCATGTGTTTTTCCCAATACTATCCGATTTTTATTTTGCACATCTTTGGATAGGCTAACTACTTTAACATGTTCTCAATGATTTCTAGGCATTTTTGCCTCCATATGCCATTTTATACTCCAGCTGCTGCAGATTCTATTTTCTGTGCCACTTTTCTTTACTTCTAGAAACAACGTTTTCCCCACATTGAAGATGCCTGAATTATTGTCTTCGAATGTGTCTTCATATGCATCCATTTCCTCTTTTTGTCACAGCTGTCATCCCCATGTTTAGAAAGTCTTTGCCTGGCCTTGCAGCTGCCAAGGAATTAAATGAATTTAGATGGAAAAACACAAATCTAAACAAGAGGATTCTCATTTATATAAATATAACTGAATAAATCTGATATTAAACTGTGGGGAGGGTTAAGAACCTAAATGGGATTCTTCTTTTTAAAGAAAATTAAAGGGGGGAATTTCAATTTAACGAATGTGTAAATGTGGATGGGAAAGGGTGGGGATTTGTTTTGAACGTTAAAATGCTGAAAATTACACATTTGCTCAAAACAACAAACTGCATGTATCAGTTTCTGTCACATGGGAGGTAATGACTAGATCCCCCCCCCCCCTTATTTGCAGGTACGGACTCTGTTTGTCAGCGGCCTACCAGTTGACATCAAACCACGGGAACTTTACCTTCTTTTCAGACCTTTTAAGGCAAGTTACAGCACACATTTCTAAGGATAGCCCACTGATTTTTACTGCAGCTTTTCACTGTGTAAATGGAACAAAGTTGATTTGTCACCATCCTTTAAAAATAAATAAATAAAACTTTAAAAAATTGAGTAGCTGCTGTTTGCCAGCTGTGGAGTACAGTCATGGAAAGTTGTGTGAAGGGATTATCTGTGCAGAGGGCCAGACCTCTGGTATTTGTCATCTGAATCGCAGGTAAATCTTCTTTTAAGCCCCTTTTCATTTTACTGTAATGCAACCATCTAATGCTTTGCTCCTGTAGGAAGGTCTCTTTGTGTTTAGCTAAAGCCCCCCTTCCCCATTAATGAAAGTCCACATATTTGCATATACATGGAAATGAGGCCACATCATTGTTAATCTATTAGGGGTTTTTTTTTCTTTCCTCGGCCCGAGGTTCATAAACGCCCCCTCCCACCATCCTAACGAACCAAATTGGAAGTGGTGTCCCTCGCACATGGATGGTCCTGTGGAATGTGTAAATGAGTAGCTGTTGCGATTGGCCAAGCGATTCTGTGACCCAGCTCGCACACAAGCAAGGAAATTTAGATATACACTCCAAACATTTGCACATTGTGAAACCACTTGCGTCTTAAGTCGTAACAATTTCTTTTTTTTGGTTTATCTTTTATTTCAACATAAGGCAAACATAGCTCAGTGTGATCAAGTTGCTTTAATCAGATGTTGCAGGAAAAAAAAAAAACTCTACAGTTTTTAAAGACGTTGTTTTTTTCCTGATTTATTGGACCCATTCCCGTTTTGGATTCTTGCCACAGATTGCAATGGAAAGTTGTTTAAATTTTCCATGGTTGTAAATCTGAATCAGGAGTGAACCATCTCTGTATGGTCAGAAAAAAATCCTCTTTAGCTTGTCAGTTACGTCTGCTTTAAGCACCCTTACTGCTGTTTGAAATTTTAAGCTGGTTGCTCGAAGTAGACTTCATGCTTAAAGTGCGTATATACTCCCATACTTTGTGCCCAGTCAAGCTAAATAATATCCTTTTTAGTGGTTTTGTCATTTGATCATTACAAATGTAAAATGCAGTTGTATGATGGATGGATGTGATGGTGCCCACAGGTAGATTTGGATTCATATAGTGAGATGTTTTATGCCTGACCTCCTTCATGTGACTTCAGGGTGGATAATTGGTTATCTTTTTCTCTTGCAGGGTTATGAAGGGTCACTGATTAAGTTAACATCAAAACAGGTGAGGTGCTCTCATCAGTACTCAAAGCACTTCTGGATGACTTCCAGAAGAATTTGTTCTTTGTAGCTTTATAACAGATTTTTTTTTTTTTTACTACCAAATGAAAAGATGCAGATTTGTGGTGAGTCTGTATGTTACAGTGCATTTCTTTCCTTTGCTTTCCAGCCTGTCGGGTTTGTAACTTTCGACAGTCGCTCTGGAGCCGAAGCTGCCAAAAATGCTCTAAATGTAAGCTCCAAGTTTTTTTTTTTAGTTTTTTTTATTGACTGGTTTCATTTATTTAAGAGTTCTGCAGTTTTCTCCCATTTTAATCTTCTACATGTCTTGTGCTAACCTTTTTTTTGTTTAAACCCACAAATTATTGGGACTTGATTGTAAGCAAGATAATCTCTCCCTCTGAAACTTCTCAAAGCCGCCCATTTTGTCTCTTACAATTCAATGGCAGGGCCATTTTTGGAAAGAGGCCAGAATCCCGTAGCCTTACGGTAGTTTACTTTGACCTTGATACACATCCTTCTTAGTCTCATAATAGCTTTCCTCAGTTCACTGCTTTACTGTAATACCTGTCCTAGAGCCACATGTAGTTATTTGGACACATCTTTAGTAGTGTAACCTCTTATTTTTGTCACCCGATAGCCCACGTTGGCAGTATCTAACACTTCTCTCTCATAGCTTAGCATTCCTTATGAGCATCACCTCTTAGACACATCAGCAGTCACATACACACAACACACATACACCAAAATACTACTCACCTGCATGTGTGCACAATGCTTAGGGCACCAAACACGAAAGCAGGGTTAAACCACCTCAAAGAAATTCCACTCGGTCTTGCTGTCGGCCCCTTTTCCTCATCTCCTTCTCCTCCTGGCTCACGCAAAGGCTGCACTCGTCCACCAGTCGCCTCTGCTTGATTTTTTTTATTTTGTCATGAGGAAAAGGAGATGCAAGCGTGTTGAAGTGTCAGCAGTGTATCCTTCAGATTGTGTTTTGGCATCCCTTTTAGACACTTGAAAGATGCACCCTGAGTATTGAAACACTGCTTAAGGAAGGGGCCAGGTGATACTGCTAAACTACAGCCCACATGAACTCAGCTTGCCTCCCTTACAATCATGTCCTCCTCCCCTCCTCCGTCTCTCCTCCCAGGGTATCCGTTTTGATCCCGAAAGTCCCCAGACCCTGCGCTTAGAGTTTGCTAAAGCCAACACGAAGATGGCAAAGAGTAAGCTGATGGCCACACCGAACCCCACAAATATCCACCCTGCTCTAGGAGCACACTTCATTGCACGGGACCCATGTAAGTTGTACAGCTGCCCTACTCTAGGCTCTCATCCACACTCACCTTGGCAGTGTCAGTGCTTAGTGGCCCCTGTTGCCCTCTTAAGATCTGAAGATGTTGTGGGATTAATTACATGGTTTGGGAGGGGATACGCAGTATCTAACAAATGAAAGGACTAACTCACCTTCACATGCATGTTTCATCTCAGTTCTGTAGGCAGTTGCTTTGCTTCTGTACAGCTGGGAAATTCCACTTGCAGGATTTAGTCAGCAGTGACATCTCTGCTCTCTTTGCCTAAACATCTGCTTGATTCATTAGGTTGAGACTGGTGGTGGTTGACAAGTGATGCGCTTCATTAAAGCCAGATTTCTCCTGGATATATTAACTGTTGTGGTGTGGAAGAGAGCCTAAAGAGGAGAAGCTAGAGATGGCTTAAAAGCAGCAGTTTAAAAAAACAGTAAATCCTAGAAACTTTACTCAAAGTAACATTCTTGGTACACTTAAAAAGCACATTCTCTGCTTCGAAGTTTGTTTAAAAAAACAATTATGCTTCTAGTGCAGCAAAGAATAGTCACTTTTATTTAAATGATATGGAATGGTTAATTTACCTTTAAGACTGCATTTTCAGCAGTACAAACTGACAGTAGCATTTTAATACCAGTAGTAGATCTCTAACACAAAGGCATCAGGTCTTGCTGGGTCATACTTTGAAAATGTATTTGGTCATTGGTCTCCATTGACTTACGGATGCAAGCATGCATAGTTTGAACAAATGTAGCAGTGCAGTCAGCTTGTCTACTACCATCCTGTACTTCCCCAGATGATCTGACAGGGGCAGCTCTGATCCCAGCATCACCGGATGCTTGGACTCCATACCCGCTGTACACCACAGAGCTGACCCCAGGCCTCCCTCACGCAGCCTTCACCTACCCGGCGGCTGCTGCCGCTGCTGCAGCCCTCCACGCCCAGGTGAGGGAGCAACCGGTGTGTTTCTCTTCTTCTTAAACTAACCTTTAGTTTTCTGACAGAGCTGTATAGCTGATGCTGGGGAATAATTTAAAAGGACTGACACTAAAACAGAATTGCTTATGAAATGTAATGCCCAAAAAGGGTTCTTGAATGGATCCCCTGTCTTGCTCAACCCAGAAATCTGTCCTGCAAATTTTTGCCTGTTCAGTTGGAGCTCAGTCTAGATGAGCCACAAAGTCAATTGGAAGTGCAAACGAGTGATATTCACTTGCCACTTTATTAGGTACACCTTCCTAGCACCAGGTTTGTTCATGTCAGTGTTGATTTATCATGGCAGAATTAACATTACATTTGTCCTTCAAGATTTTGGTCCATATTGGCATGAAGGCAGAACCCATTTGCTCTAAATATGTCGGCTGCACATCCACCACCATTTACATCGCTTACCAAAGGAGCTCCAATATATTGATTTCTTGTAACTGTGGAGGCCACTGGAGCACAGTGAACTTTGTCATGTTCATGGACCCATTTGAAGTGATTTATGCTGTTTAAATTATGGTTCTTGAAGTAGCCATCAGAAGATGGGTAGACTGTGGCCCAGAAGGTATGGGCATGGTCAGCAATAATACTTGGATAGGCTGTGGCATTTAAATAATTGAGTTGGTACTAATTCTGACCCTACAATATGAATGTTGCAGTTGAGATTGACTCTGTTGTCCAGGTTTGGTTAGTCTGTGACTGATGGAGGTTTCCTGTTCTTAGCAAAAAACGGCACCCAATGTGGTCTCCTGCTCGTCCCCATCTGCTTTAAGGTTCATTGTGTTTTATTATCTTTATTGTAACAAGTTATTTTGAACCATTCTGCCTATTCTGACATCCAGCATCTACATCCATAACTGCCAGTCCATCATGCTAACCTGAGATGGTTCTGTAAGAAAAGCCCAGTAGATCAGCCCTTTCTGATGCTCAGTTTTAACGAGATGCTAAAAAACATCGAGTTGCTGCCATGTGATTTGCCAGTTGTTGACAAGAAATTAAATTGTTTACCCAATAAAGTGGGCGATGGGTATTGTCAGTTTTTGAAGTGGTAAATGTCTTGTGATGCCAATTGTAGAGGGGTGTCTCTCTTGATGCAGATCGTCACCGTTGGATTCCTTTTAGCTTTTTAACTTAAGACTCCTGGTGGACATGGGATACAACTTTTCCCTTTAATGGCGCTTTGTGCAAACCCACTCTTTTTTTTATTTTTTTGGTCAGCTGTGGGGTAGAAAAAATGGTGCAATTGCTAATCAAAGTATAGTTTTAGAATACAAAATTAAGTATTTGCACTTAAAGTGTAGTTTTACCTGTAAACATTCTATGTGGCACTTCATTTGTTTTGACATGCCAGCATCTACATCTTTATTCTTTCAGCAAAAGGATTGTTGGGTTTAAAAAAAAAAAAACCTCCCCAGCATCTGCGTCATCCTGATGGCCGTACACATGTTACGGCTACCAATAAAGGAATAGGCAGGACTTGTAGTAACAATAGCAATGGAAAATATTTCTTATGTTGGGTCATTTAAAGTTCACTGCCAGCTAACTTCCTCCACGGTAGTGCTGCTCTGCAGAGTAGGGAGTCGAAGCCCATTTTGCCTGACTGCAGAGGCAGAGGAATGTCAGGTATTTACTTGGAGAAATTGTCAGACCTGTTGAACTTCTCTGCAGGTGCCAACTAACCGTCCACCTTGTTGGAGCATAAGCTGACTGGGTAGCTGCCCTAATGGGAAGGGAGGGGGGGACAGTTTTAATTGCATTCTGAGGAAAGATCCTTAAAGTGCCCTGGTCACTCCGAATGCTCCTCTACTTCTTCCCATAACACTGTTACACAGCAAAGGTAACGGTCTCTAAATGGCTGCTAAGAGCATTATTAAATCTACCTGGTTGTAGCGTGAGGGAGGAAAAGAAGCTTGGGGAACATACTACTGATGAGTTTATTCAAACACAAACATACCAGCTCTGTGGAAATGTCTGACACACAGAGGTTCAGTTCTCCACGTTTGCATGCTGTTAATTACTTGGACAGTTGTCCTCGTTAGGCAACTAGGTGCCCCACATTCCCATGGCTTCAGTGAGCTGCGCTTAAAGGGGCAGTCCGCTCTAATTGCCTTTCCGAAGGCTGATTGCAAATAGTTCTGCAGGAGTTGAAACTAAAGCTTGGTTTTGGTGTGGTGTACATGACTTTGTTTGTGTTTCTTTAGATGCGCTGGTACCCTACCCCCTCTGAGACTTCCCAGCCTGGATGGAAGTCCCGGCAGTTTTGTTAGATATTTAGTGAGTAATCTTTTTTTGTTTTTCTCTGAGCAGTCCCCTAAATTTTCTGCTAGCCTGATGACATGCAAACTTGAAAGACAGCTTTCATTGGACACAAAATGGAAAGTTTTTGGTAGGAAAACGAAATTTTTAATATCCCTGGCATTATAGAGCGTGGCTGGTGATATTCTTTGCTAGGATATCTACATTATGTCTACAACCTGGCCCAAAAATCATTTTATTATAAGGGAAAAATCTTAAAAGTTATGAATGTTGCATACTTTCCAACATTTTACTGGTGCTTCAGAATAACTTACAATATCAGTGAAAAGTTAATTTATTTCAGTAAATCAAATCAAAGTGAGTTGTGTGTCTTACATCCATTATACAGATATTTAAAGCATTTATATCTGTTCATTTTGATTATGGCTTACAATAAACATTCAGTCTATTTTTAATATTACATAACACCAATAAAAAAAAAACAACCTTTAAATACAGATCGCAGCCTACTATAGTATGTGCCTGTAGTGCACAGTACATGCTCTTAATACTGTCTGGATTAGCATTTTGAAGTACAATGCAGTGTGACATGGTGGTGTTAAGAAAGCCCAGGATGCTTTAATATGAGCATTCAGCTTTTCTTAATGTTGCCTCTGGTGTCATCTTCCTCTTTAAGAATATTCCATAGATTCTCCATGGGGTTTAGGTAAGGTGAGTTTGCTGGGCAGTTGAACAGTGATGCCATGAATTGAAGCACTCTGTTTTTGCAGCATGTACAGGTGCCTTATCCGGATGGAAAATGAAATCTTCATATAGCTTGTCGGCAGAGGGAGGCATAAAGTGCACTACAATTTCCTGCTAGATGGCTGCTGTGACTTTGGATTTGATAAAACGCAGCAGAACCATAACAGATGACATGGCTCCACAAATCGACTGTGGAAAGTCACTGTTTAGACTTAAACATTGATTTCCAAATGAAATTTAAAATACTAAAATTACGTACTCATCTGAAAAGACAACTTTGGACAATGGAGCTACAGTCCAGTATTCTCAAGCCAACTGTTATCCCTGGTGGTTGAACACTTTTTTTATTCACCACACTTTTTGTCTGCTCTACTTTCCATTGATATGTTAGTGTACAGCAACCTTGTGCAAGGTTTCAATGATTGTCAAACGTTATGATGCTGTAGGCTGTAATTTAGTCTTATCATTTCAATTTAAAAACCTTTGTTCTTGTGCAAAATGGTTTTCTAAGAAACTGAATTTTATTGGCTGTAAGCCATAATCATTAGCTGAAATAAATGCTTAAAATAAGACTAATGAATCAGTTTCACTTGTTAAATTAAACTTTTAACTGAACATTACTTGCTTTTTCTGTATTGAAACAGTAAATTCTGTTTTGCAATTGGTGTTGATTTGGTGCACGAATATTTACAGCAGCAAAAAGGAAACTGTTCATTGGTACCAGTACATGAAATGCAATTTTAGTTATTTGGGGAATTACTTTTTTGACAAAAGGGAGAAATGCAGAATATATTGAACTCTGGTTTTCAGATGACGTAATCTTTATCATATGCTTTCTTTAGAAAACCCATATCCCGAGTCTTTCACAGGGGCAACAGAGCTGTTTTTAAAGTGTTTGGACATTCCCATGGGGTTACTTTGTGTGCAAACACTTTCCCTGTGCAGTTGGAGTGTGTGATTAGTTTTGGAAACAAAATACAAAAAAAGGGATTGAGAATTTCCAATAAAGTGTGGATGTAGGTGGTATTAAGTACTTTGTTTAAAACGGTTTTCTGTTTGTAACCATTTTCAAATTTCTCACGTGGGTAACAACTGCAGGATGTTTGGGACCTTTTTTCTCCATTGCTACTACAGTAAAATCTTGGAGTCTGGAGAAGTGGATTTAAGAAAAAAAAAACTTTAAATATAAAAATGGGAAAATGTTGAAACATTTGACAAAACCCCCCCCCCCCCCCCCCCCCCCCCCCCCCCCCTTATTTCGTGGCCAAAAATTATAAATCATTTTCCAAAATAAGGGCCTTTTGTGCAATTTCTTTACTACTTGCTATTTCAGTTGCTGACAGAATGTATAAAGAAAAAACTCAAAGGACATTTTAAAAAAGCATCTTTTTGGGGTTTTTTGTTGTGTCGTACAAAATCTGGACCACAAGGGTTTCATTTTTCAAATCTATTAAGAATCTTCAAGTTGACTAAATGCTTACCGCTGTAATATTTATAATGCTAAAATGTACCCAACAAACTCGGTTTTTACTTTTAACAAACTGCAATGTCAGTCAACTTCTCCAAATCTGAGCTCATGTTTTAAAAACCTCGATCTTAATCAAATGACTTCGTCTTGATATTGTGCACTGCAAAAAATTTTCCCCTGATGCTTTTAACAAAATTACTTTTGTTCTGAAATTTTGATCTACCTTTTATTTCCTCCCGTTCTTTTTTAGGGCCTCTGGGAACCAAAACCTTTGTCCATCTGAAATGAGGTTTGCCCATGCTCCCCTTTGATTTAAACATTTATTTATGGACAAATTTTGCATTATTATAAAAAAAGTATTTTTAATATATCCTTCAGTTTCTCTGGGGGGGTTGGGGGTTTTAAAAAAATCTTTCTGTCACAATCTAACTAATCCCTTGGGAATGTCGGTACATTAGCACTTCAGAATAAAAAGGAACTCATGCAA
>JAHHUM010002482.1:97690-122700 GCA_036173005.1 Crenichthys baileyi
GAAGCAAACTGTGTTCCAGAGAGTTCCCAGCAGAGACCCTGTCTCTACAACGCTGAGTGGAGCAGTTTTCCCGGTCTGAAGGAAGGACAACGGGACCGCATCACCGTGGTTACAGCAGTAACGTGCAGTTACAGCTAGGGAGGTTAGCTGCAAACTAACCCTTTGTTCACTGTGGATGCTTTCTTCAACTTCGTGCCCCGGACAACTTTTCCTCAGCACGGTTCACGTAAGAGGTTGTGTTTTGGGCAGAGAGAGGTTTAGAGTGAAATAATCTAAACATTTTTCGTTTTATGACGTTTGGTTTTGTTTGTGCTGAAACTCAGCTATCTTAGTGCTAGCAGATTATCTGCTCAGCACATGTGCTCAGTTTGTGTTCTGTGTTTGTTTTTTTTAAGTTAAGACAAACTTTATTTAAAGGGTGATTTTAAACACAGAAGGTCGGCCATAACGCGCTGTCCACACTTATGCATTTTAACCCTTTTATTAATGGTATTTTAAACATATGTGTTTGATTCTGATGATATGCTATAAGCTTCTTTTTTAGCTTCAACCGCTAACAGCTAAGAACACGTGCTTGCCTGCTAAGATCATTTACCTAAAAAGGTTGTTAGTTTTCAGTCTAGTAAAATAATTTTCCCTAAATATTATTTTACTAAACTTGATAACTAAGTAACACAGTTAAGCCCATTTCTCAAAGATTTGGTTCTTATTCAAAAGAATATTTCTTTAAATATTATTTTAATAAATAAAGGCAGCTAATTAAACACCGTTGAGAATTGGTTATCCAGAAGGTTGGTTTTATTCAGCAAATCAGTCAGTCATTTTCTACCACTTATTCCATAGTAGGTCGCAGGGAAGCTGGTGCCTATCTCCAGCAGTCTATGGGCGAGAGGCGGGGTACACCCTGGACAGGTCGCCAGTCCATCGCAGGGCAACACACAAACAACCATGCACACACTCATTCACACACACCTAAGGGCAATTTAGAGAGACCAACTATGGGAGTAAGCCGGAGTACCCGGTGAGAACCCACGCATGCACGGGGAGAACATGCAAACTCCATGCAGAAAGACCCCCGGCCGGGAATCGAACCCAGGACCTTCTTGCTGCAAGGCAACAGTGCTACCAACTGCGTCACCGTGCAGCCCTATTCAGCAAATCATTCTTTAAATTCTTTTTTATCTGATCTTGCATTATGAATGGTTGTCTAAAGGTATACCAATTATTGCCTAAGTTAGTTCTAAGACTAACTTAACTTCACTTCCAGATTCTTCAAGATAATCCTGTGTTCTCAAACATAAATAACATTGCATGGTAATGTTGCATCACTCTTCGGTCATAGTTTTCAACCATCTTTGATTAACTTGTTTATATTGTACATAGCCCATTAGTCTTCCTTATTCTTTAATTCTGCTTGGTAGTTTAGTTGTATTGTTTTAGCATAGTAAAGAGTTAGTTGATTGAACTATGTTTGACTTGAGTTGACTTATTTTTGTTATTAAATTATTGTATTTTAGGAAATTGTGTGAATTCATTCCATGTGTGTGCAGAGTTTTGCTGTTCAATAATGTCAGAGCTTGGCTCATCCCTTTCAATTTTGTCCTAATACCATTGCCTTATTGGGCTGGTATTCACAGGACAACCCTTAACAGACCGAAATATTATTCAATAAAATATTAATATTAAATAATATATTCATATTCATAATTACAACATGCACAACGGGGAGGAGAGGGAATTTCTGGAAGTGGAGACAGCCATGGAGTACGTGAAAAAACACATTATTTACATTTGCATTTGATTTTCCAGACCGGAACGCCGTGCCTAAATCCAGCTTTACCTTTTAATTGTTTCATCTGATACTGCCTATATATAATTTTACATAATCTCGTGCCCATATGATACAAAGGAAGAACAGAAATCTGTTATTTTGGGAATGTAAGGATTGCATTATATAAACACAATTTAATTCATTACACCTTGAGTAACAGAAACATATATATTCTCTTCGGACGTGTTTTTTACTTTTTATTTTTGTAGGATAAAGCCTATTACATGTTTAGCAGGGGCCCCAGTTTTGCTCATAGGTAACCAAATAACCACTATATGTGTGGATTTGCATGTACAGGTTTTCAGTCACCAAGTTAAAATTGGTGTGAATGTTCATAATGTTTTGGGTTTCAGTCAGATTGTTTTATTTTTTATCCTTTTTAATTATTATAACTATTTAGTTTTTTTGCTGTCACATGTGCTTTATATTCAGTGCTTATACAACCTCCTACTTAAATGGAAATGAGTGCAGTCCGATCCGTCAATGACTGTGTGGTGAATTTTGTAAGCTGGAATGTGAAGCCACTCAATCACGCGGTTAAGTGTCAGAAGGGTATTACTCATCTACAACGTCTCAGAACAGATATAGCATTTCTTCAGGAAATCCATCTGCGTACCGCCGTAATTTTCAAATTAAGACTGGATGGGTAGATCAGGCATCTGACCTACCCTTCCAGCTGAGCTGAATTCTAAAGCGCGGGGGTCAGCAATTCTAATTTATAAAACTTTTACCATTTTTTCCTACAAGTATAGATACAGACCCGACAGGCCGTTTTGTTATTGTTGTTGGACAACTTTATGGCTTCCCTTTGATTTTGGCAAACATCTATGCCCCCAACTGGGATGATCATAATTTATTTAGTGATATATTCTCACGACTCCCCAACATGGCATCACATAATATTATTTTGGGAGGCGACCTAAATTGTGTATTATCTCCTCTGGATCACAGTGCACAAAAAAGGAATCCAGTGTCAAAATCAGAACAAAAAAGGAATGGCAAATGAGCGCCTCTCTCAATTAGCTGAAGAGATTTATAAACCAGATGTTGCATTTAGCTATTCTCCTGATCCTGTGTCATATAAAAGTAGATCACAATTACAAACCGATTACAATCTCATATCAACTAAACAAACCGAATATCTAATTTCAAATGTGTGGCTTTTCGTATGAAAAAACAGGGAAGTCACTAGCTCACCAGCTACAACAAAGAACAGCCAACCACACTATTCTGGAGATTCGTAATGACCAGGGGATAATGACCAGGATATAAATTATTGTTGTTTAAAATACTATCAGACCTTATTTTGCACTTCCCTGGCTAATGATAACATAACTATATATAAGTCATTTGGTCCCGACGGTTACCCTTTATATTTATGAGAAGTTTTCTACCCAAATAAGTCCATTGTTAAAGTCAACCTTTGAAGAATCTTTCGCCTCACAGTCCCCAACAATGTGTCAAGCAGGGACTACCTTAATTATGCTGTCCTTGCCCTGAGTTTTTACTAGTTTTCACCAGCTAGACGGCAAGATAACGATGCTCCAATAAACAGACTTCTCTTTCTTTTTGCTGATTAATTGAAGAATTGCCTCTGATCATTCCCTTCTCTTTGACCATCATAAAACTGGAATATATAAGGCATAGTATTAGCTAACTAACAATGCAAACTAGCTTGTTACATCCTTACTGAAAGCTAAAATAAAAACATTTTCATAAATGACTGAAATGTACAACTTATCACACTACTGTTACACACAAAGAGACAACTAATATTTTAGTCATTAATTAATTAATTAATTTAGTCATTAATTAATTAATTAATCAGCAAAGACAAACTGGATTGTCAAGTCAAGTTTATTTATATAGCACTTTTCAGCAACAAGGCACTCAAAGTGCTGTACATGAGAAAAAACATTACAATGATACAGAAATCAAACACAGAAAAACAAATCAAATGACACTAATAATCATTGGGAGTAATAATAATTAATAATCCTTATGGGTTTACTGGTAGAAATTGGTTCCAAGCCACTCTTAATAATAAACCATCTTATGCTAAAAGAAGATGATAGTATTGATAGTCTCATCATTCCACTGAATTCTATCTAGGGAAGCTGAGTCACTAGTACAAAACAACTTTAATCCACATTTTCAGGTGGTAACATAAAGATAGACTGTTGGCTTTTCAGCCATGATCCCTACAACTTTCTCTCAGCTAAATAGAGGACTTTGATGGTTTTGCTTTGGAAGTTTCTTAAATCTTTAACTGTAGAATCTCCTGCAGAGCAGCAACTTGCAGCGTGTCCGCAATTTATGGTCGCAGGAACGTTGTTTGGTCTCCACTAATTTCACCTTCAGAAGCACATCAGCATTTACAGATGATTTGGATTTCCTTGCACACTACAGTTTGTTCCGGTAGAGTGCCGGTGTTGTGCCAAAAACAACAATTTTTGGACAGTCAAAACATATTTTAATCTGAACCTGAATAAGATCTGTACAATTAATAAGATCTGTAAAATGTAATCCCCCTGAGTGAAATACAGTAATTTTAAAGGTAGACACTTTGGCAATAAAAAAAGTCCGCTTTAGTTATTTTGCACTGTGCATGGGTGTTTGATCTTATCAGGAACTGGTTCTTCATCTCCAGTCTGTTACAACTAAAATTATTAATGTTCAGCTCCAAGACCTAAGTTCGCAGTCCAAATATAAACTTGTTTCTGTTCTTTTCCCAGTGTTTTGTTTTAATTGGAATAAAGTCTTTATTAATATGTAGATAATGATGTAATGCACGGGCCGCACGGTGGTGTTGTAGAAAAATTGTATTTTCTAAAGAAAGAGAACGATGATAACCATTCAATCAGCTTTATTAATTTAGCCTTAAGGGAGACAGATCTTTCAGCATCAAAAGTGTGACATGATGTTTGTGGAAGACCTGATTACAGGTCATTATTTCCATAGTTTCAGAATACCCAAAGAGAATTTCAAAAATGGTCTAATCTGTGGAGATGTCAAATTTTACAAAAGAATTAACACCATACATTCAAACAGGTTTTCAGAATGTGATCTTAGGGAGCTATGCACCATCTATATAAACAAAGTACAACGTCTCTCTCGCATTGTCACTAAGTCCTCACTGGAGATATGAGCTACCCTTTTTCCCATGCGTGCTAAAACTTTTGGAACCCAATGTTACCTAATTCTGACATTCCTCTCTTCTGGCGCAGGGTCCAACCCATGCGACAATCCAGCAAAAAGTTTTAACAAAAATGTTCTAGTAACCAGGATCACATTAGAGAGAACCAAAGAAATGAATTCTGACATAATTATGTGTCACTATGAAATTACCAAAAGCAACATAAATAAAATCCAGTTGTTTTTAACTGCAACTCAGTTCCATTAACAATAAAACAATAAACTAAAACGCAAACTTCAGTTGTTGTGCAATTCATCAATCTAATAAATAATTCCCACCAAGTATGAAATCATGACTCTGATTCTTTATCAAAAATATATTCCTTACTTTTGGCAAATCTTGAACTGTCAGCTAGCTTAATGGCACCAGGGAAAACTTTCAATCCAATAAATCACCAATGATTCTGCATGCAAAACTAATTCTTTAAACAAGTTTTAACTATTTCATTAACTTTTTAATAGTAAAACACAGAAATCTAAATGTCATTCTTCATCCTTACTCAATTATTATACAAAAAAAAAACCCAAACATGTTTTTAACACAGTAATCACTACAAGCGTTTTGAATCTATTGTCTTTTAAACAGTGTTAAAACTCAGGGAGGGAGGTGCTGAGCATTACCATGAAAGCAAAAGCATGAACAAACCTGGTAGGAACCACAGGTTGAATACTGCTGCATTGAACGATGATGCTAGCTTTCTGCAGAGATTGAAGGATTGGCTAAATATCTCCAGATTAAAGAGTGTGTTATTTCTGGCTTGGACAATCAGATTTAAAAATTGCAGTCACTAGTTCACAGCTCCTAATTTGCCCCACATCATATTTGCTCCTAACCCAGTCCATAAGAAGCTTCAGATAAACATTATGCTGAAAAAAAACAAAAACAAAACAAAAACACAGATCTGTTTTAAAATAAAGAAAAAAGCATGCTTAAAGAATTTGGTACTGTGGTGGGAAATAATTCTACAGTTCTGGACGAAGGCCTTTTCTATGCAGTCTTTTAGGGAACATGAGATTAGTTTAATTTTGTGTGGTACCACTGTCCAATCAGAATCTTTCTTCACACTCTGACACAAAATAACCAACAGCTATCCAGTCCTGCAATACAGGTTTTGCCAAAGGGACGTGTGGGACAGAGTCTCCTGTTTTGAAAAACTGCAGCTGGTGTAAGTTCAGACAAACAGCGAGCGCAGCTGTATAAGCATTCCAATACAGCATAGAAATCGTTTTTTCACAAGAAATGTGGAACCAAGCTTTCTCATATTCTTTGTCAGGACCCAAAGACACATTAAGCAATACAGTTTAAATCAACAGATTGCATAAAATCAGAGGAGGGATTAACAGCTGATCTAACCTCCTCCAGCAACTGCTGTGAAAACAATGAATTTTGAACTTTCCGTACATAAGCATAAGCATAATGTAATGCTTGTGGACAAGACTGTATTGCAGTAAACACTGTTTCAGACTGAGTAGAACCTTTACTCCCTCTGGAGTAGAGATTAATGTTATTCCAAGCTTGCACATGAGGTCTCTCCCCATCAGATTAATAGGAAACAGTTCTGAGTTCTGAGAAGCAGCCATTTTATGTGCCAAGATTCTGCGTATTTCAGCACCAGTGGGACGGTATTCCCAGCAAAAGGCTGTAAATTCAGTGGAGAACACTTCACCTGACTGAGCTATGTCAGGGAGAAGTTTGGCAAACTCATCAATGTCCTGGGAAGTACATGATCGGAAAACCAGGTGAGGTCCATCAGGACCCATTACTTCAACCATAGGTGCAGTGATAGTGTGTCCATGAGTCTTCTGTCTGGTATGCATAGATGGGGGGCTGGAACTCGGTCCTGGCAGTGAAACAGAAGAGAGGTGCTGTGAAGTTTGCAGATGTTGCTTGGGAGAGAGGTGCTGTGGGTCTGCAGGCTTAGCTGATTTTGGAGAGGCTGTTGGTTTAGCAGAGGAGGTGCTGTCAGGGTGGTGTCTGTTCTCTGTTGATCGGGTGAAGACACCAGTGTCCAGGTCCTGGTCCACCACAGCTCCCAGAGTCGCCAAAGCTCACACATCAGGGTAATAAGAGTGAGAAACAGAAGAAGAATTAACAGGGGTGTTGGATGTTGCAAAAGTACTGTAAGGGGGTGGATTATGAACATGTATGTTTGCTTCAGATTTTTCAGTAGAGTTTTCAAGAATAGGGGCAAAAATAGAGCAATTGTCCTGTCGTCCACATATATCTTTACTGTCATTCTGACTACCTGCCATTAGTTTAGAATATTTCTTCCTTTTTCCAACATTGTAAGCATGCTTTATGTTTTTTCAAAGTCTGCAAATCTTTTTGATAAACTCTCTTTTGTCCTTCTAATTTTCTCTCTCTCTTGTTTATAGCTTCCTCAATTTTTTGTAGAATAGAAAGATTGAATGAACCATCTGCAGGAAAATTGAATTTTTTAACCCATTCATTAATGCACTCTGTGCTTTTTCGTCCATATTTTTTTTTACCATGTATTCAAACATTCTCCCTGAGGAGGAGGTGTCTCCTTAGAACTCGTCAGACCCATTACACTCCGGTTAATGGGGGAATATTCCTTAAAACCTGTAGACGTCTCCACAGGAGTTCAAGACTTTCTGGCACCTTGATAGCCTTCCTTCCAGCCAAGTAGTCAGGAGAGCCTTATTCAATTACCTAAGAGCTCCTAAGAAATTGGCCACAAGAGCCTCACTCGACCACACAAAGGGAGGCGACTCTACCAGCGAGCTACTGATCAGTTCACAGTCATAACCACCAAAGGAGAGGACATGGACCGAACCGTTGCTCAACCACACACAGCGACGTCCTTTACGCTGTAGCTTCTAAGGTGGAACAATCCTATAACACTCACTTACTGAGGCCTCGTCCTCAGTAAAAAAGTTTTATAAATTTCAGCTTTCAATTTAATTAGTAGGACCTTTTCAATTTGGTAGAAATTTAAAATGTTGAATCTGGATATTTTGTTCTAATTTGTTTTTAGGTTTAAACCCAAGCTTGGTAAAACAAATAATGATAGTAATTATTAAAATATGCTGATTCAGGATCTCACAGTCTCTGAGAAAAAATAAATCAGGTTCTTTTCGGATTCCAGTGCTGAGTCTCCAAGAACCTCGACGCAGAAGTCCTCCTTCCCTGTAACAGTAAATCGGGGTATGAGACAAGGAAACTCTTCCAAGGCTGGCCTAGCACTTCTCCGTCGATGTCCTCAGAGGAATTCAGTCAAGGAATCCTGTCAGCAACGCCAAATTGTTGTAGAAAAATTGTATTTTCCAAAGAAAGAGAACGATGATAACCATTCAATCAGCTTTATTAATTTAGCCTTAAGGGAGACAGATCTTTCAGCATCAAAAGTGTGACATGATGTTTGTGGAAGACCTGATTACAGGTCATTATTTCCATAATTTCAGAATACCCAAAGAGAATTTCAAAAATGGTCTAATCTGTGGAGATGTCAAATTTTACAAAAGAATTAACACCATACATTCAAACAGGTTTTCAGAATGTGATCTTAGGGAGCTATGCACCATCTATATAAACAAAGTACAACGTCTCTCTCGCATTGTCACTAAGTCCTCACTGGAGATATAAGCTACCCTTTTTCCCATGCGTGCTAAAACTTTTGGAACCCAATGTTACCTAATTCTGACATTCCTCTCTTCTGGCGCAGGGTCCAACCCATGCAACAATCCAGCAAAAAGTTTTAACAAAAATCTTCTAGTAACCAGGATCACATTAGAGAGAACCAAAGAAATTAATTCTGACATAATTATGTGTCACTATGAAATTACCTAAAGCAACATAAATAAAATCCAGTTGTTTTTAACTGCAACTCAGTTCCATTAACAATAAAACAATAAACTAAAACGCTAACTTCAGTTGTTGTGCAATTCATCAATCTTATAAATAATTCCCACCAAGTATGAAATCATGACTCTGATTCTTTATCAAAAATATATTCCATACATTTGGCAAATCTTGAACTGTCAGCTAGCTTAATGGCACCAGGGAAAACTTTCAATCCAATAAATCACTAATGATTCTGCATGCAAAACTAATTCTTTAAACAAGTTTTAACTATTTCATTAACTTGTTAATAGTAAAACACAGAAATCTAAATGTCATTCTTCATCCTTACTCAATTATTATACAAAAAAAAAACCCAAACATGTTTTAAACACAGTAATCACTACAAGCGTTTTGAATCTATTGTCTTTTAAACAGTGTTAAAACTCAGGGAGGGAGGTGCTGAGCATTACCATGAAAGCAAAAGCATGAACAAACCTGGTAGGAACCACAGGTTGAATACTGCTGCATTGAACGATGATGCTAGCTTTCTGCAGAGATTGAAGGATTGGCTAAATATCTCCAGATCTAAGAGTGTGTTATTTCTGGCTTGGACAATAATCAGATTTAAAAATTGCAGTCACTAGTTCACAGCTCCTAATTTGCCCCACATCATATTTGCTCCTAACCCAGTTCATAAGAAGCTTCAGACAAACATTATGCTAAAAAAAAACAAAAACAAAACAAAAACACAGATCTGTTTTAAAATAAAGAAAAAAGCATGCTTAAAGAATTTGGTACTGTGGTGGGAAATAATTCCACAGTTCTGGACGAAGGCCTTTTCTATGCAGTCTTTTAGGGAACATGAGATTAGTTTAATTTTGTGTGGTACCACTGTCCAATCAGAATCTTTCTTCACACTCTGACACAAAATAACCAACAGCTATCCAGTCCTGCAATACAGGTTTTGCCAAAGGGATGTGTGGGACAGAGTCTCCTGTTTTGAAAAACTGCAGCTGGTGTAAGTTCAGACAAACAGCGAGCGCAGCTGTATAAGCATTCCAATACAGCATAGAAATCGTTTTTTCACAAGAAATGTGGAACCAAGCTTTCTCATATTCTTTGTCAGGACCCAAAGACACATTAAGCAATACAGTTTAAATCAACAGATTGCATAAAATCAGAGGAGGGATTAACAGCTGATCTAACCTCCTCCAGCAACTGCTGTGAAAACAATGAATTTTGAACTTTCCGTACATAAGCATAAGCATAATGTAATGCTTGTGGACAAGACTGTATTGCAGTAAACACTGTTTCAGACTGAGTAGAACCTTTACTCCCTCTGGAGTAGAGATTAATGTTATTCCAAGCTTGCACATGAGGTCTCTCCCCATCAGATTAATGGGACACAGTTCTGAGTTCTGAGAAGCAGCCATTTTATGTGCCAAGATTCTGCGTATTTCAGCACCAGTGGGACGGTATTCCCAGCAAAAGGCTGTAAATTCAGTGGAGAACACTTCACCTGACTGAGCTATGTCAGGGAGAAGTTTGGCAAACTCATCAATGTCCTGGGAAGTACATGATCGGAAAACCAGGTGAGGTCCATCAGGACCCATTACTTCAACCATAGGTGCAGTGATAGTGTGTCCATGAGTCTTCTGTCTGGTATGCATAGATGGGGGGCTGGAACTCGGTCCTGGCAGTGAAACAGAAGAGAGGTGCTGTGAAGTTTGCAGATGTTGCTTGGGAGAGAGGTGCTGTGGGTCTGCAGGCTTAGCTGATTTTGGAGAGGCTGTTGGTTTAGCAGAGGAGGTGCTGTCAGGGTGGTGTCTGTTCTCTGTTGATCGGGTGAAGACACCAGTGTCCAGGTCCTGGTCCACCACAGCTCCCAGAGTCGCCAAAGCTCACACATCAGGGTAATAAGAGTGAGAAACAGAAGAAGAATTAACAGGGGTGTTGGATGTTGCAAAAGTACTGTAAGGGGGTGGATTATGAACATGTATGTTTGCTTCAGATTTTTCAGTAGAGTTTTCAAGAATAGGGGCAAAAATAGAGCAATTGTCCTGTCGTCCACATATATCTTTACTGTCATTCTGACTACCTGCCATTAGTTTAGAATATTTCTTCCTTTTTCCAACATTGTAAGCATGCTTTATGTTTTTTCAAAGTCTGCAAATCTTTTTGATAAACTCTCTTTTGTCCTTCTAATTTTTCTCTCTCTCTTGTTTATAGCTTCCTCAATTTTTTGTAGAATAGAAAGATTGAATGAACCATCTGCAGGAAAATTGAATTTTTTAACCCATTCATTAATGCACTCTGTGCTTTTTCGTCCATATTTTTTTTTACCATGTATTCAAACATTCTCCCTGAGGAGGAGGTGTCTCCTTAGAACTCGTCAGACCCATTACACTCCGGTTAATGGGGGAATATTCCTTAAAACCTGTAGACGTCTCCACAGGAGTTCAAGACTTTCTGGCACCTTGATAGCCTTCCTTCCAGCCAAGTAGTCAGGAGAGCCTTATTCAATTACCTAAGAGCTCCTAAGAAATTGGCCACAAGAGCCTCACTCGACCACACAAAGGGAGGCGACTCTACCAGCGAGCTACTGATCAGTTCACAGTCATAACCACCAAAGGAGAGGACATGGACCGAACCGTTGCTCAACCACACACAGCGACGTCCTTTACGCTGTAGCTTCTAAGGTGGAACAATCCTATAACACTCACTTACTGAGGCCTCGTCCTCAGTAAAAAAGTTTTATAAATTTCAGCTTTCAATTTAATTAGTAGGACCTTTTCAATTTGGTAGAAATTTAAAATGTTGAATCTGGATATTTTGTTCTAATTTGTTTTTAGGTTTAAACCCAAGCTTGGTAAAACAAATAATGATAGTAATTATTAAAATATGCTGATTCAGGATCTCACAGTCTCTGAGAAAAAATAAATCAGGTTCTTTTCGGATTCCAGTGCTGAGTCTCCAAGAACCTCGACGCAGAAGTCCTCCTTCCCTGTAACAGTAAATCGGGGTATGAGACAAGGAAACTCTTCCAAGGCTGGCCTAGCACTTCTCCGTCGATGTCCTCAGAGGAATTCAGTCAAGGAATCCTGTCAGCAACGCCAAATTGTTGTAGAAAAATTGTATTTTCCAAAGAAAGAGAACGATGATAACCATTCAATCAGCTTTATTAATTTAGCCTTAAGGGAGACAGATATTTCAGCATCAGACGTGTTACTGAACAGATCCGAGACCAAATCCGATGACACAAGTGCTGACCCCTCCTTATATAAGTTTGGCAAAAACCCCACTTGGTCTGGCACCCCACTCTAGGAGAAACAGAGGTGAGAAATCAACCTAACTTTCTCGGAGACATCTCGGCTCCTCTACAACAAATTGTATGTTGGATCAGCAGGGGTTCCAAGGACAGGAAGAGAGACAAAACACCTTTTGTGTTCAGACACATTTCCCCTTTGGCTTGTAAATGCCTTGGGAAGACCACCCAGAGGGGGCAGAAAGGAAGGTGAAAGCTATTGTCATTTCAAACTTGGTCATCACCTCAGAAGCACAAAAGCAATTTAAATTTTAACATCACAGTGGCGGAGTTGGAGATCTGTTCAAACACTGAAAAACTAGTAAAACAATAATTTAAAAAGATGTCCAAATTGAATAGTATAAGAGATACTTAGCAGCTATTTTCTTTTAGCAAACATAAACAGCACCAATATGAACATCCTGAAAATTCTATCAGACAGAGCTGCTTGAAATCAGAAGCCTAGAAGTCACCAAGCACACAGTGTCTGATAGCTCCAACACAAAACAGAAAAATATTAGCTCTATACTTTTTAAACTCAACACTCAAATTTTCACATTAAAATGTGTTGGTGCTTTATTATTCACGATCAGACAGTGCATATAAAAGTCACTAAACACTAACAAGGGACTGAATCTTTTTCACTTAAAAAATCTGTGAACTGTTCACCCCTGATATCCAGAAGCAATTTTTTTTTTTTAAATATACAATAATAATAAACATCTAATAAAGAGGCATGTTAGCTGCCATTTTAGGTCATGTCATTCGCCACTGTGCCTTTATCCACTGTATGCCACGCAACTACATGGCCAGACAGGGCCACTATTTGCCACACAACCCTTCGCCCTTTGGACCTTGTTCAATTCTGTTCATCAGAACAGTAGTAAGAGTTGGTGTCTGGCCAGAGAAAATTTGTATAGGATAAAACAGCCTAACTATTGTTTATTCCTGGTGTTTTGCTTTGTTTGTGGTGCTAAAGCTAAACCATTTGAGTGTGAACAGTCCTTTAAGCCTCGAGGTTTATTTGTTCTGAGTTGTATATAAAAAATATGACAAACTTTAATATAATGAGTGTCTTAAACACAGATCGGCCATAATGCATTGCTAGGGCTCATTAACACCTTAATATTTATATTAATAGTATTTCAAGCACATGTGAAACTGAAAAAGTTTATAATTAAGCAACTTAACTTTTTCTGATAAAATGGCTAACTGCTAATGCTAGCACAAAGCAGGTCAAATATTTACATACGACTCGTCGCCATCTGGTGTGAGGCCATGGACGTTCCTCCCCACCATTTTAGGAGTCCATTAGTTAGTTAACAACACTAAGATCAATTGTCCAAATGATTATTATTGATTCAACATTCAGAAAATAATATTTCCCTAAATATTATTTTACAAAAATAATGGTGGCTGGTGAGATGTCCAAATCTTGTGATATTATTTTACAACCTAACCCTGGTGTTAACGTCTCCAGAACTTTCTTACTATTTTAATGACTTTTGGCAGTTGGTTATACTGGAATCTATTTAGTAAAATTAGAGTAAAGTGTACTGAATACCAGTGCATACCACAAAATTTAATTTATCATTTTCCTTACACTTCACAATTATGCTCCACTTTGTGTTGGTCTGTCTCATACAATCTCAAGAAAAAACATTAAAGTTTGTGGCTGTAATGTGACAAAACATGAAAAGTTGAGATTAGTCATTCTTTGCAAGTTGTTATTTTACTTTTCAGTTTTTCTTCTCTGATTTCAGAGAAAACTCTTAACAGTAATATTTACAAAAAACAGCACCTGTAATACCTTGAATTTAAAGTACATATTGTTACATCTTTTATATATTTAAATCAGTTATGATTCAGAATGTTGTTATAAAAATAATTGTGTCTTTAATACAGGTACAATATGCCACTGTGTCCCATCCATATGACAGGCCTGGAGTTCTTCTGTCGCACTGACAACTTGTGTGTGTGCAGTGTCTGTGTGGGGACAGCAGAGCACCGAGGACACAGCATCGTCCCTGCACAAAGAGAGTGGCAGATTAAGAAGGTGTGGGTGTGTTTCCAGCTAATTTATTTAACTGCTTCTCTCAGAACTTATGTAGAAACTTATAACTTATTATTGGTGCTGAACACATGCTTAGTGACTGATGTTACAGCTTTACAAGGAATACCATGGTCTCACGTAGCCATAACAACAGGTTAAATTTAAATGATTTAAGTCTTTAAAACACTGATTTTCTCTTTAAAAATCCAGTGCAACGTGTTTGCACACCTCTGTGTAAGACTACTTCTTGTTGTGACTATTTATTTTAAAAATTCTTATTTATTTTTTTCTTTTGAATAATCTTATGTATCTCCAGTCGCAGTTAGGTATCCATGAGGTGGAGTTGAAGGAGCTCATCTATGAAAGAGAGAGAAAAGTGGAGGAAATACGCAGTTCTGTTCGGGAGATGAAGGTGAGTTCTCAGATTATTTATTAGAATCAGACTCATGTAGGATAAATGAAAAAACCCTAAGATTGAAGTCCAGTGTTCGTTTTCCTGTTTGAATTTTACAAATGACCTCTTATACGAGCAGGCCTGACCAGGCACTGTGTTGATCATGTATGCTGCTGCAGAGAATCAGAATCAGAATCAGTCGCTATTGTCAATCTGGGTTTCAATGTGAACGTTTCTCCAGTTCAGTAAAACATTTTGTACTGTGGCCTCAGAAAGGTACAGGCATAAGCACTAATGCAGATCAAAATCGGCTAAAACAAAGCACTTTTTAGACCACAACTAAACATGTCAGATGTTTAATACATCCAAGATTTGATTTGATCTATATGTAAAAGCAAGGTAAAGGACTCTACTATTACAAGTACAGTTGGAAAAAGCTCAGTATCTCAGAAAAACGGCATCAAACTGTTATAGAAGAGAAGACCAGTGTTAAGCATGAACACCTTCATGAGTGGCTTTAACTTTCTGGGGCACTTTTACTTTTGCTATGCTGAATGAAAAGACCTTTACCATGGGAACATATGAAATTATGAATAGGACTAATATGGAACTACCAACAAACACCCGCAGTGATGTAGCAGTGGTAGAACGTAAGGATTTATCGAATTTAGATCTAAATATCTATGCCTAAACTACAGTATGTATGTGAATTGCTTTCCCAGAAGCCTTCCTACTACTTTGCTGCCGCAAATTTGTCCATAATTCTCCCCTTTTGTCTTTCCATCAAAATTGATGTTAATATAAAGAAAACCATAGCTTTCAGTAGGCTATAGGTATATATCAGTGGCTTTTAGCTCTTCTGTGATCTCATGGTGAAAGAAAAATAGCCACACTCATCAGGTATATCATAGGTTGTAGGACCCAGAAGGTGTAAGGAAGAGCAGTGTCAAAAAGGGATTTAACAAGTAACAAACATTTTAAACTGAAGGAGTGAAAGGAAAAGATTGGTTGGTCAAGATTAATATGATGAACTGTAGCTGTGAAAGGCTCAGGGAAAATGACAAATAACCCAGAAGAACAGAACACAAATAGAGTTTCCTAAACCAAGAGCTAAAGATTAACACTAGAATATAAAGCCAAACCTTAACACAAGGAACGGAACACAAGACAGAACTTGGAGCAATTTAGAGAGATCAACTAACCTAACAGTCATGTTTCTGGAGTGTGGGAGGAATCCGAAGAGAACCCACACATGCACGGGGAGACCATGCAAACTCCATGCAGAAAGACCCTCGGCCGGGAGTTAAACCCAAGACCTTCTTGCTGCAAGGCAACTGCGCCACCGTGCGGCCTGTGGATGACATCATTATCTACATATTAATAAAGACTTTATTCCAAAAAAAACAAAACACTGGGAAAAGAACAAAAACAAGTTTATATTGGGACTGTGAACTTAGGTCTTGAGTTGTATAGGAGCTGAACATGGATTATTTAAGTTGTAACGGACTGGAGTTGAAGAACCAGTTCCTAATTACATCAAACACCCATGCACAGTACAAAATAACTAAAGAGAACTTTGTTATTGCCAAAGTGACAGATTTCTACCTTTAAAATTACTGTATTTCACTCAGGGGGATTACATTTTACAGATCTTACTAATCTTACAGATCTTAGTCAGGTTCAGATGAAAATATGCTTTGACTGGCCAAAAATTTTTGTTTTTGGCACAACGCTGACACACCACTGGAGCAAACTGTAGTGTGCAAGAAAATCCAAATCATCTGTAAATGCTGATGTGCTTCTGAAGGTGAAATTAGTAGAGACCAAACTACACAGAGGATGGACACTGGCACATCTTAGCTGCCGCTGCTCTCTGTGGTGTGAATGTTTGAATGTGTTAAATGCTTTACAATGGCAATTCCTCCTTTTTGAACAAAGTGCTTTTTAATGACAATTTTTGGATATTTTTACCGTTCTTCAACCGCTGTCAACTACTGACTTCAACTGCAACAAAATCCATCGGCTTCTACGGTTTTCCACTTGATGGATGTCATCTTATTGTCAGAAAGTTTGTATTACTCAGCGAACGAAAGTTACAACTGTAACTACGGTTCTATGAATCCCGGATGACCGCCAGAGGCGGTGCTTCAAGCACTGAATGATCATTCTTGCGCATGTGCAGGTTAAAAATTTGATAACAACATGGTCACATGTGACCTACCGACAGTGTTGCCAGGTGTACGATAATTATCATATTTGTACGATAATTTTGCTCTCTGTACGATGTACGATTAATATTCCTAAAAAGGCCAAATGTACGATAATTTGACCATTCCGTGAATGTGTGGTTGTAATCAGTTGTCATCAGCCAATCGCCAAAGTCTGTCGGAGTTTTTATTGTGAACCCTGAAGGCATCTGTGTCCGGATTCGGAAACAGATGCTGATAATTCCAGCCAATCGTGCTTTTCTAAATGTGACCTACGAGTGACGTGTATGCGTTTGTGGTAGAATTTTCTTATCAAAGTGAGAGAGAAGTTAACTCATTTAATAGACGAAGGCCGGACTTTATCTTTAAAAGTGATGAATCTCTCTTCGAATCAGCTGATGAGTATTATTAGCATAATTACTCAGATTAGCCACACATTGTCTTTGTTGTATCTTTTCCCAAAGGAAAACAGAAGTAATAAAAATACTCCCAATTCCAACCATCAGCATCAAAACAGACCATCTTCCATACAGCTGCATCGTGACCTTGAAGTGGAATGTCCTTTCTTCTGGTACTGAAAACAAACAGTTTTTTCAAAGAATACAAATCATAAACAAAACTTAAAATAAAAAAAATCCTGCTGCCTCTCCGGAGTGGCTTCTGCGCTTCAAGCTGCCCTGTTACCAAACTGGTACAGGTGGGCGGTCGTTAGAAGCCCCTCTAGGCAGGAGGTTCAGAACCAGGATGCTGCTCAGGTGGTGTTCTAGTGAACACCTTGCAGTGTGTAAAATGGACCCAGGTGTCCCGTCCCAGGACCTTCATGGCAGTGTGAGTCACCAGCAGAATTTGAAACGGACCTCTCCACCGTTTGTCCCTCCAGTGATGTCTCCTGGTATCTCTAATCAGCACCCACTCTCCTGGCTGGAACTGGTGCAGGGGTCTGTCAGCTACTGGGGGTAAGGCAGCTTTCACCGTCTGATGGGAGAGAGAAAGAGAACGTGACAGAACCTTACAATATTCCAACATGGAACGTTCAAAATGAGCAGTTGTTAGTGTACTTGGGTTAGTACTTGGTCTTCCCCCTGTATTTGCAGGTCTCCCAAAAAGGATTTCAAAAGGACTCAGATTAGCTCTGGATCTATTTCTCATCCTCATATACATAAGAACCAGAGGGAGAGCTTTTGGCCAGGACAACCCTGTTTCTTCACAGCATTTAGCCAATTTATTCTTTATTGTTCCATTTTCTCATTCTACTGCTCCCCCTGATTGTGGGTGGTAAGCACTATGTGTCTTCAACTGGAAATCTAGAAGCTTACTAATTTTCCTGTAAAGCTTTTTTTACACAAATGGTTTTCCCTTATCACTGGAAATCACCTCTGGGACCCCCAACGGGGAAAGAATCTCTGTCAACAAAGACTTCGCAACAGCACTGCTGTCTGCGTGTTTTGTTGGAAACGCTTCAACATATTCAGAAAACATGTCCACAACCACCCAAACAATATTTTTTCCCTCAGCAGGTGTCAACTCAATGAAATCCATCATCAAATGCTGAAATGGGAACTGGGGAGGTGGATGTGCTGCTTGTGATTGTGCAGGAACCCTGGAGGGGTTATGAGAAGCACAGATCAAACATCTTTTACAATAATTTTCAGCTACCACTGAAACCCATTTTTTATACCAAATTTTTAACCATATCCAGCATTCCCCCCTTGGACACATGATCCAATCCGTGCGTCCATTTAGCAAACCAGGGAAAAAAGTGTTTAGGCAGGCATGGTCTACCATCACAGAAATGCCAGCCAGAACCGCTGTTAAAGATACAGCCAGCTTTTCGCCATTTCTCTTTTTCCTGTGGAGTAGCAAAAGATTGCATTTCAGGAACAGTGACAGCCTGTGGATCAGTCAGAGAAAGAAAAGTTTCATCTGAGGGGGAAGGCCTCAAAGCTGCATTTTTTGCTGCGGAGTCCGCCGATGCGTTACCCCTAGAAACAGAATCAGATTGTCCTGTGTGCGCAGCACACTTAACCACAGCCAAACGTGCGGGTAACAAAATAGCATCCAGAAGATCAGACACTTGTCTAGCATTCAAAATAGGTTTTCCATCTGATTTCAAAAAGGAGCGATGTTTCCACAATGCCCCGAAATCATGAACCACTCCGAAACAATATCTTGAGTCTGTGTAAACAGTCACAGTCTTTACTTCTGCCAACTTACAAGCTTCAGTTAGAGCAATTAATTCAGCTGTTTGAGCAGAGTAATGCGCTGGGAAAGGACCTGAGCGCAAAACAGCTGAGTCAGGGCACACTGCAAACCCTACTTGATTGAGACCCACAGCAGAATGGGAGGAAGACCCATCTACATACAAAACAAGATCAAGGTTAGTCAAAGGGGTGTCTTGCAAATCAGGACGAGGGGTACAAACAACATTTAAGACAGCTGCGCAGTCATGATTCTCACCATCCTCCTCAGTAGGCAGAAGTGTGGCTGGGTTTAAAGTGTTACAACGTTTAATTGTAATGTTAGGCATGTCTAATAATATTGAGGAATACCTAAGCCACCTTGCTGCTGATAGATGAGACATCTTTTGTTCCAGGAGGATGAAGGAAACAGAATGTGGAACAAAAACTGTCAATGGATTATATCCAACAATGTCCCGTGACTCTAACACTGCTTTCTCAGCTGCTGCAATAGCGCGCAAACAATCAGGCAACCCAGCTGCAACTGGATCAAGCTTACTGGAATAATAAGCCACAGGTCGCAATTTATCACCATGGGATTGCAACAACACAGATGACATGAAACCAGATCTTTCATCCACCATTTGAATAAATGGCTTGTCAGAGTTCGGTAAAGCCAATGCAGGCGCAGAAGACAGGGCTGTTTTTAAATCAATGAAAGCCAATTCTGCCTCATCTGTCCATTTAATTTTATCTGCGGCTGCCAAGCTCCTCCCATATATTAAACTGGCCAAAGGCGCTTCCAGCTCAGAGTAATTCAGAATGTGAGCTCTGCAATAGCCTGTCATACCCAAAAATGACATCATTTGTTTCTTTGTGACAGGTTTTGGGATTTTCAGAACTGCTTCAATGCGCTGAGGCGACAGTTTTCTGCTTTTATGTGAGAGAACATGACCAAGAAATGTCACTTCTTCCTGCACAAACTGCATTTTAGATTTCGAAACTTTGTGTCCTTTTTCATAAAGATGTTGAAGCAGCTTCAAGGTGTCTTTCCTACATTGATCCGCTGATCCTGCTGATAATAATAAATCATCCACATACTGTGTAAGAACAGTTCCCGGAGACAGAGTCAAATCAGCCAAAGAGTCTTTCAGAGCTGTGTTAAAAATAGTCGGGCTCTCAGTGTAGCCCTGACAAAGACAGGCAAAACAATATGGCTTCTCATCAAACTCAAAAGCAAACCAATACTGACTGTCCTTGTGTACAGGGACAGAAAAAAATCCATTTGCCAGGTCTATCACTGAAAAATATTTAGCTTCTGGTGGAATTTGTGAAAAAAATTGTAGAAGGGTTCGGAACTGATGGTGCGCGGGCCACAACAGACTGGTTGACAGCCTGCAGGTCCATGACAAATCTCCATTCATCAGGTACTCCAGGGGCCCTAATTTTTTTTACAGGGAACAACGGTGTTCTCACAGGTGAATTTGGACAGGGTACAATTACCCCAGCTTTAAGAAGGGAATCAAAAGACTCTTACATGTCAGAGAGGTGCACTCCTCTCATTTGTAATTTTGTACCAACTGTCCTCATAGTCAAAATCAGGTCCTTCAGACTGTTCCGAGGCTACCGCCCCCTGCTGGCGGTCAGACGCCTCGGAGCTCCTCCGGTACTTGTTCCCCATGAAGCGATCACACACTCTATCTAAAGACTCTTAAAGGAACGACTCTCAACCAGTTTCTAACTTTTAGCTCCTTTAATCTAAATTAAGGCAGAGGAATGATTACAGAGATCAGCGCTGAGGCTCCCGTCTCGGACCCTCGCCGTCTGTTAGAGCATGACGAAGAGCCCCGATAGAAGGTCACATACAGTTTTATATCTGGCAATCCAGTGCAATGGATATGCTCTCCCTCACTGATTATCAGTAGACTATGTGTCACCATTGTGGTGTCTATCTGTTAGATTGTGTAGTAGCGGGTGTCCATACTTAATCTAAGTGTGCTGTAACTTTTTAATCAAACCAGTAATATCAGCTGCTCCACTATCTACCCCAGTGCCCCAGCTTCAGGTCATTTATGACAATCCTTGGGTCATCTGTCCTTGTACTGTATGTCTATGAGCATTCTTATCCTATTGCAACAGAAGGGAAACTTTAGAACTTATACTTTACTTCACTACTGCATAAAAGGGAAAAAAACAGCTATGAGGCTATTAATAAAGGTTATTCCTAACAATCCCCCTGATGAGGTGTCATTTAAAGGCACCTCACTAATTTAGATCAGTGAACCCCCTAGGCACTGGGTAGTGGACCACCTGCAACTGGGTAGCCACCCTCCGAAACAATTTTTCAACCCTGTATGTGTGTGTTAACCTATATATGACCAGGGAATCTCCTTCCAGCTGTCACGTGGTTCCCCCCCCCCACTAGAAGGAACGCCATCTCTCCGGTAGACCCCTGGTTGTGTCTAAGCAACAGTTGATAAACCTAGTGAAGACAAGTCTAACCCCACCAAACCTGTATTTGCATGATTTAGAGAAAATAGAGAGAGAACACCAGCCTGAAGCACAGCAGAAAATTCTGTCTAACATCATGTGAATCAGTTAATGTAGTCTTAGTGAGGTCCACCTTAAAGGTGTTGTTTGTCCAGTCCGTCCAGTCTGGAGAAGTGTCATGTTATTATTGTCGGGTCAGTGAGGTTCACAAGTCAGTCAGAACCTTGTTCTTTTGGTCTCGGGTTGTTTGGTCATTTGATCTGTGCACATAATGTTTCATAGATCCAGCCTTTGATTAGTCAGCAAACCTTCCACACAGTGTGATGTTATTTCTGCAGTAGGTTAAGTTGTTAGTATTTCATGTTGACTGACATATACTGGAGAGAATCTCTGCTTAAATAACCCTAGTTAGAGCTTCAATCCAGGTTAGTTTTGTGTCTGCAGACTTTAGCCAATTTTTTCTTTTTCAATTCAATTCAATTCAGTTTATTTATATAGCGCCAATTCACAACACATGTCGTCTCAAGGCACTTCACAAAAGTCAGGTACATGCATTACAATTAATCCAAATCATTGAACAGTGCAGTCAGATTCTGTTATTTATTCAAATTGGATAAAAAGTTTGTCTATCTAAGGAAACCCAGTAGATTGCATCCAGTCAGTGACCAGCAGCACTCAATCCTCCCGGATGAGCATGTAGAGACAGTGGACAGTCACTGGCGTTGACTTTGCAGCAATCCCTCATACTGAGCATGCATGTAGCGACAGTGGAGAGGGAAAACTCCCTTTTAACAGGAAGAAACCTCCAGCAGAACCAGGCTCAGTGTGAGGGGGGCGGCCCATCTGCCACGACCGACTGGGGGTTAGAGAAAACAGAGCAGAGACACAAAGAGAACAAAAAGCACTGATCCAGGAGTCCTTTCTATGGGAAGGAAAAGTAAATGTTAATGCATGTAGCTCCTTTTAGTCGTTTCACCTAGAAAGAAAGAACAGATAAACTCTGAGCCGTTTTCAATGTTAGAGTCTGAAGAGAGCACATAGAGTTAGTTACAGTAAAAGCTCCGTCAGTAGCTATGTCTAGGAGAGAGAAAGGGTTAAACACTGAAAGACAGGGGCCTGTGGATCATCGGTAGAGGGTGAGCACCAAGTTGTTGCCAGCAGAAGCTCGGACGATGCCCCCTCTCCAGACAGTTGTCACAGGTAGACACAGAGTCAGGCCAGGTGTAGCTTTTTAGAAAGAAAAGAGAGGAAAAAGTTGAAAGCTGAAATAACAGCAAATAATACAAAATTGAAGAGTAGTGTGAGAATGTAGCGAAGAGGGTGAAAGTGGTCATTATGTCCTCCAGCAGCCTAAGCCTATAGCAGCATAACTACAGAGATAGCTCAGGATAAACCTCAGCCACTCTAACTATAAGCTTTATCAAAAAGGAAAGTTTTAAGCCTAGCCTTAAAAATAGACAGGGTGTCCGCCTCACGGATTAAAACTGGGAGCTGGTTCCACAGGGAAAGGGGCTGATAACTAAAGGATCTGCCTCCCATTCTACTTCTAGAGACTTTAGGAACCACCAGTAAACCTGCAGTCTGAGAACGAAGTGCTCTGTTAGGAACATATGGAACAATCAGCTCTCTGATGTATGAGGAGCTAAATCATTAAGGGCTTTTTATGTGAGGAGGAGAATTTTAAAAATTCTATTCTGGATTTAAAAAGGGGAGCCAATGAAGGGAAGCTAAAGTAGGGGAAATATGGTCTCTCTTTTTAAATTTTCATCAGAACTCTTGCTGCAGCATTTTGAATCAGCTGAAGGCTTTTAACTGCATTTTGTGGACATTCCCTGATAGTAAAGAATTAAAAAGTCCCAGCCTTGAAGTAAAAAAATTGCATGGACTAGTTTTTCAGCGTCACTCCTGGACAGGATTTTTTAAATTTTTGGCAATGTTCCGGAGATGAAAGAAGGAAATCCTGGAAAAACCTGTTTAATATGGGATTTAAATGACATGTCCTGGTCAAAAAAACACCAAGGTTTTTTACTTTATTATCGGAGGTCAATTTAATGCCATCCAGGTTAAGTGATTGACTAAGCAGTTTCTTTTTAAAGACTCCGGGGCCAAAAAAGACGACAACTTCTGTTTTGGTTCTGAATTTTTAGAAGCAGAAAATTTAAAGTCATCCAAGTTTTTATGTCTTCAAGACATGCTTGTGCCCCTATCTAACTGGTTGGGCTCATCAGGATTTATGGATAAGTAAAGCTGAGTATCATCAGCGTAACAGTGAAAATTTTATCCTATGCTGCCTGATAATTTTACCTATTGGAAGCATATATATAGTAAAGAGAATTGGCCCCAAGTACTGAACCCCTGTGGTTCCCCACAAATAAACCTTGGAGGGGTTAAAGATGATTTAATCATTTACATGAACAAACCTGGAATCTGTCAGAAAACAAATAAGATTTAAACCAGCCTAGTGCTGTTCCCCTGATCCTACAGCATATTCCAGCCTTTCTAAGAGAATATTATGATCGACTGTATCAAATGCAGCACTGAGATCTAACAGAACCAGTACAGACACAAGTCCATTATCTGAGGCAATAAGAAAATATCATTAGTGAATTTCAGCAGAGCTGTTTCCCCAGTGCTATGATGAGCTCTGAAAAGCCTGACTGGGGGGGGGGGGGGAAACTCTTCAAAACAGGTCATTGCTGTTTTAAATGCTCACACATTTGATTAGCAACTATTTTCTCAAGAAAATTTTAGATAAGAAATGGAAGATTGGATATCGGTCTGTAATTTATTAAGTCATCTCGATCAAACGAAGGTTTCTTAAGCAAAAGGGTTTAATTACAGCTACCTTAAAAGCTTGTGGTACATATTTTCCATTTACTAAGGATAGATTAATCATATCTAAAATTTGGGGTGGTAATCAGAGGGGGGAACACTTCCTTAAAAAATTTTGGTTGGGATTGGGTCTAACATACAAGTTGAAGGGGTTTAGATAAAGCTAATATTTCTGATAACTCAGGAAGCTCCACAGGGAATCAAAACAGTCCAAACAAGGGATCAGGTTCTACAGTTATTTCCAATGTTGTCTTCACTTGTTGAGGATGAAGTAATCATCTCGGGGAGATTGTCAAAGATTTTCCTTTTTAATAGAATCAATTTTTTTTTGGAAGAATCCCATAAAGTCATGACTGCTGAGAGCTAAGGGAATGGATGGCTCAACAGAGCCTATGACTCTGTGTAAGTTTAGCAACTGTAATAAAGAGAAAACCTAGGATTATTCTTGTTCTCTTCTATTAAGGATGAGAAATAAGCTTTTTTTTTTTTCTAGCTTGGTGAAGTTTTCCTTTTTTTATAAAACAGTAGGCTATTTTTTTTCCAGATTAAGTAGGAATTTTCCTCTAGGTGTGTAGAGCGCCATTTTTCGCTCCAATTTTCTAACATTGTACTTTAAAGTACGCAGCTCCGAATTTAAAACCGGGAGCTTAGCCCCCCTATGAATAATTTCCCTTTTTTTTCAAGGGGCTGCATTGTCTAATGCACCACGCAATGATGAAGTA